>PVJL010004636.1:0-125325 GCA_004026885.1 Lyroderma lyra
GTATGCCTGTGATCTGAATTCACTGCTAGATTGGTCAAATTTTGTTTTCAAAATTACCTCTTCATCCTTCTGTGTTATTGTCTTTATTTCCTCATTTTCTACATGATGAATGAAGTCATTTTCTATTATTGCAATCCTCATTTAGTATTTATTTTTAATGCATACGTGTGTAGGTGTCTGGTCTTTCCAGCAGGACAGTAAAAACTCCAAGTGGAGGATGCCTGGATCTGTTTGGCTGTGTAAGTTAGCCAGCATTCCTGAGCATCAGCTCTTTGCTGGGAAGTGGAGATGCAGAAGACCCCTCCATTTGTAGGCTGACCAGATGCCCCGTTTTGAATGGGACAGAAACCAAAAGGTACATATGGTCAGCCAACTGACACTTTGAATTTAGCCCACTCAGACTAGGCTGACCATACATAGTGTTTGATATGGGATAGTACCATTGTTTTTATTTCCAATTTAAAATGGTATGTCTAGTCAGCCTATGACCATTGGAGGTGTTGACGGTTCATCTGGGGAGTCGATACATTCATAGAAAAATACAATTATTGGTACTAATGGCACCTCCATTTTTTTCTGATTTTTAGTTATGAAGTTAAGAAGTGTGACAAATGCTAAAAATAGCTTGCCAACTGATGGAATAAAAGTGTTCTGATTTGAGAAAGGCTTTTTGGTCTTGTGTACAAATCAAGCAGTGCTTCAGATACTATAGGGTTCCAGGACAGATTTAGGCAAATTCTTTGAGAAACCCCTTGAATATTGGATCCAACTTTTAGGGCAGTAGATAGTGGTCTTGGGATGTAGTAAAAGTGAAAAACAACAATAAAAAAACACTCATAATAATATGACGTCCAAGCAACAGTCTCATATGTATATGGATTGGAGAACAGAGGAAGGTGCTTTGTGCAAAACAGGATGATTGATGGCCAGTAATGATTCCAGAAAGACTGCTCATGGAAGGGTGGGCCAGAGGGACCGGGAGGCCATGGAGGTAAGTGCGAGAAATTCTTATGGAGTATCAAATTAAATCCAAATTCACCAGGTCTCCTTGTCACTATTCAAAGTCTGTTGACTTGCCTAAAAGAGAATGAAAGCCACATCTGCAGATTAGAGGGCAGAAGCTTATTTTCCATGAAGTACCAAAGCTCTGCTGCATTCACATGAGATTCTTATTAAGCACTGAGGCATGGGCTCTGAGGGGATGGCTTGTGCCTTAACATCCCTGGAGCCTAACCTTTCCAGAACAGTGGGCATCCGTCCGAGGAGTTAAGGGTTGTCATGGAGAGAAAGCTTTTGAGAAAGGCATGTGCCAAAACACTGGGACTTCCCACTGCTTCCTTGGGAATGAAACCCTTCTTGGAGATGTTTTATTAAGGAAAGCTTGACTGGGTGAAGAGCCCTCGCTTTGACAGCACTTCGACTGGAGTGATGGGAAGTGGTTTTCTGCAGGGAAAGCCTGCTGCATTGCCTGTCGGTAGATCTTTTGCGTGCCTGCCCTGGTCTGGGTCTTCCTCTCTCCTTCCTAACCCTGGGCTGATCTCTGCAGTGGCTGCTTTTTTGAGCAGTGGCAGTGAGATGGGAGAGCTCAAAAGGACTGGTGGTGTCAAGATCCTCCTGAGGCACATGGAAATCACCAGGAGGGGGCAGCCCAGTATGCTCCTTATTCTCTGGTTCCTGTCCAGAGGCTCTGGGGCTGGGAGCAGAAGGCTTTCAGACTACAACTTAAGCCCAGGTGTGTTTGTGCACTGAGTAACTGAGAAGCCCTGGAGTCCCTTCCCTGCCGTCATTTCACTAGAATGGCTTGCTTTCTTTGCCCCCTTCTCCTTCCCACCCCTCCCTCTGTCCTTCCTCCCTTCCTTCTTTCTTTCTGTGTACATTTTTAAAATTAAAAAAAAAAAAAATTCAGAACTGACACTTAAACATTTTTGTCTTTTTCATTACCAGTCTTTTCTCTTTTAATAAAAAATAGTTTAATATTAATAGTTAAATAAAATACTTAAACAGTTTAAACTTCTTTATCCCAGACCCATTCTCCTTTCCCAAGGTGACCTTGCTTGCAGTCTTTTTATATTTGACATCTATACATGAGTATGGGCATTGTGTGATTGTTTTCTGTGTATTTTTTTAATATTGTATGAATTGTTCTGTATGCACTTTGGCTTATTTTTCTTTGTCACTTAGCATGGAGGTCTCTTCCTGCTCAAATATAAAGCTCTGTTTCAATCCAATTTTTGTATTTGACACACCTTATTTTTTTCTGGATTTTTAATAAGTTAAAATTTATTTTAACTTGAATTAATTAGATAATATTGGTTAATAACATTATGTAAGTTTCAGGTGTACACCATTATGATTCAATATCTGTGCTCTACTGTGTGCTCACCACCCAAAATCCAGTTCTTATTGCCATATCTTTGATCCCCTTTACCCAATTCTTTCTTCCCCATTCTTGTCCCCCTCTGTGAGTTTGTTTATTACTTTTTCTCTATTCCACATATGAGTGAAATTATTCAGTTCTTATCCTTTTCCATCTAAGTTGTTCCACTTTGTGTAATACCTTCAAGATTCATCCATGTTGTCACAAATGCTGATATTTCATATATTTTTTTATTGCTGAATAGTTTCTTTATTGATGAACACTTAGGTTGCTCCCAGTTTTTAATTCTGACAGTGAATACAATGAATATTTTTATATACTCGTAGGTCTTCTTGTATGCATATGTGAGAATTTTCTTGAGTGAATACCTGGACATGGAATTGCTGGGCTACGAAGAGTGCCAATTTATAATTTTCCAGGATTCTGGCAAATTGCTTTTCAAAGTGGTGATACCAATTTACACTGTCTCTACAATGTAAGAGAAACTCCCCACATTTTTTGAAATGTTTTGTATTGTCAGACTTTAAACATTTTGTCACTCTAGTGGGAGAGAAATGGTATACCATTGTTTAATCTGCATTTGAGGTTCCTGTTAGGTGAGCAGCTTTTCGTATGCTTCTTGGCCATTGAGGTTTCCCCTCTGTGAACTGTCTGTTACTAACCTGACTGGCTTCTTCTCTAGTCCTATGATTCCTCAGTGGTAGCTAAGGAGAGTTTCTTAGGGAGAACATTGCATGACCAGTTTATAGCCAACAACTGTCTTCTGTGCATCTCTGCCAAAGGCAACCTATGAAGGGGAATTCTTGGCATCATCGAGGACACTTCCCAACCTTTTAATCTAGCTCTACTGTTGATTTTTCTGTGTTGACCTGATGAAAAATTCATTATTTATCTAGGACATTCCTGCCTCCACAGTGGAAGAGTGACTACTTTTTTTTATAATTTTATGTAGTTCTTTTGATGGTTTTTCAGCAAAGTCTGTCAAGTCTTAGATCCAAGGACAGTTATGCTTTGCTTAACATCTGACTTACTTTCATCTCATCACCACTGTGAATTTACCACTGACTGGATTTCTTCTTTTCTTGGGCGTTGTGACGAGAAAAGTTAGAACTAAGCTTGTGGCTCTTTCCTAATAAGTAGACGCATTTAAAAATCTAATTCCTAGCTTCATTGATGGTTCTACTCTGGCTTTTCTTTCTTGTATTCCTTCTATTTTTATTTATGCTATATCATTGGATTTTAATTGAGTACAACTGAGGAGTTTTTAACTTAAAAACCTGATGAAAAATGAATTAAAAATAAAATAAAGAGGATAGATAAAGAAAAGAGAAGTTAAAGATAAGTGATTTTTGACAAAGATGTCGATTAAGTACCTATTAGGTGTCAGGGCCCTATCATAAGCATGGAGAATACATTGATGATCCAAGCAGAGAGCTGATGCTTTCAGAACAGTGGCAGCCACCATGCTAGTTCAGCTGTAAGAACTGGGCAGGTTTCTCTGGATGTCCTGATTGTGACCCCAAAGAACACCTTACCCATGTTATCTGCCCTTTTTGCTGCAGTTGCATGAAAATTAAAAAAAAACAACATTAAAATTTAGGGCTTTCTGGAATGCAGTTCTTATTGGGAGATGATTTAGGAGAAGGAGGTCACTGTGGTTTCTACTGACAATGTTAGTGGAATGAAAATTTTGGAAAAATGTATTTAAAGTGAGGACATTTGGAAACATTTCATAAAAACTCTTGAGGTTGAAAATTGTTGTTGGAGCATTAGGTTGGAGTCTTAAAATGTTTCCTTCTGTGTGTGGTAGAAGGAGATAAGGGAATGCATCCTGCACATCTATTAAGTGCCAGGCCCTAGGTATCAGGGAGAACCAAGATCTTTGAGTGGCAGATGCATTTCTGTCTTGGTGGTTGCATTTTTATGTAACAGGGGACAGTGTTTATGTGAGTCCTTTTAAAATTATTTCTCCTTGGTGTACTTTTGTTCCCTTAGAGCATTACTTATTTTATTTCTAAGATTTTTTTTCTAAAAATATGTTCTCCAACTCTTATCATAAATCTTTGTCATTTTTAAATTTTGGTTTAGGTAGAAGGGACCTATAGGTACTTTATCTTCTCCTCCAATGTTATTTATTTTTTAAATTTTAACTCATGTTGGTAACAGCAGGGTTATATATTTGTTTTCAGTGTCTTAATTGCAATCTGTTATGTATCATAATTTTTTTGAAAAAAGAAGGGAAAATCCATCCTAGCACAACTTCCTATAGTGCCTTTGGAACTCCAAGTGTTGCCCGTCTATCCATCCATCCATCCACCCATCCTCCCACCCACCCACTCACCTGTCCATCCATCTATTCATCCATCCATCCATCCATCGACCTGCCCACCCACCCACCTTCCAGTTGTCTGTCCATCTGTCAGTCCATCCGTCCATCTATCCATCCATCCATCCATCCATCCATCCATCATTCATTGAATACCTACCTTGTGTAAGGTACTTTACTAGATTGTGTGGTGCATATTAAGAATTATAAAGGAGGATTCAACTGTCTTCAAAGATGTAGTGATCTAAGAAACAAGATGGACAAGTTCCCAAATAACTGTAATACAGGGGGAAACTCCATGGTGGCCGTTCTAATAGCTATGTGTTGTATTACTAGAGTCTTTCTCAGTTTCAAAAGACAGAAATTGAGATCAAACTTCTGTTAGTAATAGCTAACATCAGAAATGACTGAATTCAAAGGCTCAAGTAGTATTTTTAGGGTTCTCTCTCTCTCTCGATCTCTTCCCTCTCTTTCCTTCTGTGTGCTAACTTTAGTCTTGGACAGTCTCTTTCCTTGTGGCAGAAAAATTTATTATGGAGCGTGCAGCCTGTGTAATCTTTCAGCTATAATCCCAGTGAAAGAGAAAGACTCTCTTTGTCCCAGTATTCATCTATTTCATGTTAAGAAAGCTTCTCATTGCTCTAGTTGAGATCACATGCACATCTGTAAGCCGATCATAGCCAAGGAGTTGGATCTCTGTCTAGCCAGAGTTGTCAGTTTGCTCCTATATTTGAGGGTTTGGAGGGTGGGGGAAGAGGAAGGTTCCCTCAGAGAGTGCACTAGGGACATGTGGGGTTTGTGAAATGTGCTTTCTGAAAGGAAAAATTGGTGTCGTTACTGACAAAAGCAGAAAGAGGGGATGCTGGGCTTGGAAAAGAGAAAGAGGGGAGAAAGGGAAGGGGGGAGAAGAGACAAGGACAGGGGACTCTGCTTCAGTGCTTTTGGAAACAAAAGCAGGGAGTGACTGCTTCTCTTGGAATGTGAAAAAAGATGTGATTTGTCTTGCGTGTGAGGACACCAGGATCCCTGTGGTTGTCACCACAAGAGTGAAACACTTTTAGAGATAGTGGATATATTTCCAAGTTATTTTCACCTCTATGCACAGGAGCTACCATGAAAGGGGAGGCAAACTGAAATTGTTGGCTGGAAAAGTGACAAAAAACTAAGAAAAAAGAAAAAAATTAACCTAGTGAACCTGTCATTGACCATGAAATCTGATCAATCATCTTTTTTTTTTTCTCAATCACACCCACTTTGACTCCCCATAGCTATATTTGTTTTTAAATGTTGGGAGCAGGTTGGGTGGGAAGGGACCACCATGACCCCCCTGGTGAGTCTGGGTGGAAGTTACTTATTCTTTTATAAACTGCCTACATTCTGAGTCACTGGTTATCACTCTCTGCTTTTTTTTTTTTTTTTTTTCAGTTACATTGCAAATCAGAAAAGGTTAGAAATCATCAATGAAGATGATGTTGAAGCTTACACAGGACTGAAAAATCTGTGAGTACTCAGGACTTGTATACTTTATCTCAGAACTTTTTCTTATGCTCTATTATATTTAGGAAGGCATTCCTTGGTTAGTTCTAATATGTATGTGTTTTCATAGGACAATTGTGGATTCCGGATTAAAATTTGTGGCTCATAAAGCGTTTCTGAAAAACAGCAACTTACAGCACATGTAAGTATAGGATGATTGTTTTTGTTTTTCAGGACCTGATTTATTTAGTATTTCTGCCGTCTGTTTATTTTCCTTCTTTTCCAACTCTAAATTCCCTTTTGAAAAGTTGCTAAAACTGTGACAATAGCTTAGAAACATTAGCTTTGATTTCTGAATAGCTTCAGAAGGGTATTAGAGCAGCTTGTTTATTCCCTTTCATGAATTTCTGGGCCATTTCCATCTTGGACAGGGCAATAGGCCAATAGCAAGGAGTCTGATGTGAAAACTATGTTCTGGTACAACGTCCTTGGTTCTTTTTCTTGGAATCATGATGTTCCCTGGAAGACATCAAACCAATGAAATTGAAAGGAACTGACCTGGCTGGGGCCTTTTTAAGGGAGCTTAAAATTACTAATGCTTTTCCTACTACAATAGATCCTCTTTTGAACTTTCATGTTCCCAAAGTGATCTGTTATGATTGAGAAAATGGAGAAAAATAAATCATGGAACATGCCAAAGTTTCAGACAATTATTAACATAGCAATTGCTTTCCTTGAAGTCATATTGAGGCTTTGTCTACTGAAGTCAAATGGAAATAGGAACACTGGGAGCTCTCGGGTTGTTTGCTGCTGAATTCTGTTAGATAACGGCACTTAGTCAATAAGGTGTGGCCTTCCTGAAAAATTTCTTCATTAAACAGAGGATCACCCTCTTCTGAGTACAATTGATGTCCCCATGCCCTGAGTTTTCAGTGGGATCTTCTGCTGGAGAATGTTGTCTGCATTTATTAGCCCTTTTGTGCTTTGCAACTTATCTGCAGTAATACCTTATGTGTCTCATAGTCTCCAGTTTACCTGTAGGACTCTCACCTGCATTATCTCTCTTGATTTTTAAAAAATTGGTAAGGAAGATCTTTTTTACTTCCATTTCATGAACATAAAATCAGACTGAGGAAGTTGTAGGACTTGCTCAGGTCCACAGATAGAAAGTTCTTCCAGCAAGAGTACAGGAAATAAAATCTATGCCATTCTTAAAATTTGAGCATCAGCCCTTCTTATAACCTTTGTCCTCTTTCTCATTTTGGGGAGAACAGTTCTCCAACTGGTTTTCATGCCAGTTATAAAGAAAGCATTCTCTTAGAGCAGATTGCCTGGATTCTTTATGGAGATTTGTTGATATTATGAAAAAGCTCTAATTTCATAAAGTCAATATGGTGACTCGATATTTTATAGGTGGTATTAATGATTAAATCAATTTAAAAATAAAGTCTGTAGAATTAAGATTAAAGAAGAAACATTTGGCAGAAATGTGATAAATCTCCAAGGAACTTTATTAACATGTTTCATTTAAATGCTTTTTGGCATCATCTCTGTAGATGGTTTGCCTGCAGAAATCTGATGTCTGCGTAGGCCTTGATAATATAAACAAGAGAGAAGTTAGATGGAAGAAAAAGGCAAAATGCTCTTTAATGCAATCACTTAAATGTAATTAATGACCTCAGTGATTAAATTCTGGTATTTTCATTACAGCTGACTTTAGACCTGAATTACTCAACAACCACTTTTTACTTGTTGTTTTACCATATCACTTCCTTTAATGTTTTGATTTTTGTGTAGTGGGCTGTGGTTAATTGTCGTTTTAGTGATAGACTTATTTATTTCTTTATGATACCTGTTGTATTTTCCCTACTTTTCTTGTGGCATGCTATTTATATGAAAACAAAAAACCACCTGTGTAATTTTTTCAGGGTGATATGTGGCAGAATAATTTTAATGACATTCTTTGTGTTGTCCGTACTGTCCCTGTCCCTGCCTCCCAAGGAGGTATCATATGAAAGAAGGAAACCAAAGAGATAGACATATCTTATATAGTTTCCTTAAAAGCCAGTAGTCTGGAAGCCCAATCACTGGAGAAATTACAAAATCTCTATTGGTATTTGTAGGCATGTTTACATAATAGAGCTGCCTAAAGGCAGAACAAAGTCAGGCACGTATTCAGTTATGAAGAAGTCAGGAAATGTCAGCCAGCTTCATAGATTCATGGGATGTAAGAGGCTCGTAATCGCCAAATTATGAAATTAAATGAAGTTGTTGGCTTTTGAGAATGGCGGGGAGGGCGGAGGGAATCAAGTCAAGTGCTTGCCTTTCCAGACTGTAGTCCCAACCTCTGCTTATGACTAAGAGCTTGGGACAACTGGCTTCCTCTCCCCTGGTTTCCCACATGGAAATTGTGCTCTTCCCTCAAATATTAGTAGGTGACACTGAGCTGGGAAAGGAATGCATATCAGAACCTGTTTCTCTCTACCTGGGATAGACTGATTATTTCTATGAGTTTTCCCAGCAGCATCAAGATGTGCACAAGAGCAGTCTGGGTTTTAAGGAAATTCCCATTGGCTCCTGTCTCTCACTTTCACCACTCCTCCCTCTCTGCTGTGCATATTTAACATCCCATGGTGACTCTCCAGTCATTGAGTTTATTTCTTGGTGCCTTAATTCCTGCCCGACCCCTGAGAACTCGGAGGCTGTGAGAAAAACCAGCATTTGTGTTTTCCAAGGGCTTTGCAGAGGTGCTAATTAGCTCCTCTGCAAAGTCCTGTAATCAAACAGTAAGAGGATTGTTGGTTTTTTTCCCCCTCCCCTCCTCCTCCTCCTTTTTGGCTTTTGGCCCCAACAATAAGTGTGGTTCATAAAACTCATCTTGTTCTCTGGCGAGTAACCGTGCTCCGGGCCGTGCTGCTGGCAGCTGCTCCCGGGGCTGGCTTGCCTGCTGACCGGAGAATGCGGACAATAAGTGTCCTCTTTCTTTTCCTCCTCTCTCCTTGGGGAGGGAGAGCAGGTCCACCCCCTCTTGCCAAGGATGGGGATTTTTGATGAAGATGAAAATCTTTGTACCTCCAAGACTGTGGAGAAGACAGGCAGATTGACTTCTCGCTATCTTATACTCCAATCAGAGACATGCTTAATGTGCATTCCAAAAGAAAAGATTTATGTGGGCACGTTTTTTAACTTCCTAATGGAGGTTTTTTTTTTTTTCATGTGGGTGAACACTTGACACTCAGTGTGACAAGAGAAGATGCAAGTGTAAAGGGAAGAGGGGACCTTTGTGTAGGTGGGGGATTGGGTGAGCAGAAATACCAATATAGAACAAGGCGGGAAGTGGACACAGGCATTCTTGCATAAGGAGGTCTTTTATTTCTTCATCGACTCCCTAGGCTTAGCTCACAATTCAGCTGCTGGGTTTAAACCCCCCTCTGAAGGTGACTGGTTAGGCACACTGGGGTATTTCAACCAGTGATTTGGGGAGGTTGACACAACAGACTAGCCTCAGGTAAGGGTCCAGGATTACTGTCACCCTCATTCTTGTCTGACTCAACCCAACACTCACTTCCTGAGGAAGAAACAGGTACTGAAAGTTCATTGCAATTTGTTGAGGGCTCAGCTGTTTTTGTAAAAGTTGATATTCATTTTATATTCATGTTACTTATGAAACACGTATCTAGAGGCCCAACCATTGGACATTTTTAAAAATAAATTCAACTAGTAAACAAATTCACAGGGGTTAACTGCCAGGATTATGATTCAGAATTTCCCAATTTGAGGTCTCATGGAATTGATCATTGGAAACTGAAACTCTGGTCCAGTGAATAAAGCTACAAATTTGAAGCATGTCAGTAAATTCAGTATTTTTTTTAATCATAAATATGACACCTTTTCATTGGTTGGTCCAAATCTTAAAATGACACGTCACTAGAATAGTTCCAGATAAAATCTGACATATTCCTCTTTATCTGATTTTGTTGTTATTGTTCTTATCATGGAATTATCTGGTTATTCAGAAATCACATATAAACAACCTCAGCGGAGTTTACCAATCAATAGGTATGTTCTTTCCTATAAGGATGTGTTAAATCTGGGTAATATTCAGAGTTTCGTATGTCATATGATTTCGAAGTATTCATGACATTTCATTAGTTTTAAAACATCTTTTCTTCCTAATGTGTTTGTTTTAAATTAAATTAAATTTGGTCTTTCTATTAATTGTTCAAAAGGTCAGAGATCTCTAGGACATATATAACTTGGCTCTGAATCAGCATCCGAAAAAATAAGCTTTTAGGTGAAAAAGATTAAAAATAGACAATATAAAAATTATGCCCCCACCTCCAAGCAAGAATTATAAGAGAGCCAGGAAAAACTAAGCTACATCTCCAGGTCAAAGAAAGAGATTATTGTGGGTCTAAGCAAGGCATAGACCATGACCAAATAAAATTATATTTTGAAAACTAAATAGCTATTTGAATACTTTATTTGTAAAATGTAGCATTTTAGATTCACATTTATTGTTTTTGATTCTTTTCAGCAATTTTACCCGAAATAAGCTGACGAATTTGTCTAGGAAACATTTCCGTCACCTTGACTTGTCTGAGCTGTAAGTAATGATTTTATGTGGCATTTGGGGGAAAAAAATTTCAAGGAAAAGGGTAATTAAGTATTTTTTTTAATGAATAATACTGCAGTCTATTTTTATGTCACACTTCTTGAAAAATGATTGCTTAAATTTTGGTTACTTGCTCTTTTTCCCTAATGAAGGTGTGATTCAGTAGTAAAAAAATTTAGAAATCTCAATAGTAATATATCATTTATGATGAGTTTAAATGTTTTTACATAAATGATTTATTTTCTACTAGAGGGAAAAAGAAAAAGATGGAGTTTTTGTGTTAAAATGGTGACATTATTTCATAGCATCTGTTTGGCCCCCAAATATCTCAGCCCTGATAGAAAACAAACCTATTTAAAGAGGAAATAACAATGGGAAAACACCCCAGCTTCTCTCCACCAATCACAGTGCCTGCTGGTGCGTAGTGAACTTTGGAAGAGAGGTAGTCCTTTTCCCTACCTACCCATTTTCTTCTAGGCCTTCCACTGCATTCGGTATTTATCCTTATACCCCAATTTCCTTTGCTGTGAAGTGATAGGAAAAATATTGAAATGTGCTGGTGACTAATAGCCAGCATTTCCAAATGTGTTCAATGTTGTGTTATCACCAAGAAGCACATGTAAACAGTTGACATTACTACTGGTAAGATACCCAAAGAACCCTAAAGCAGAGACTCTGTGGCAGAGCGGTGCCCATATGGACAAAGCTTTTGAATACCAGGCTAAGCTGTTGTTTAAATGGTATGTCACCTAGTTGCAGGGCCTATCCCTATTCACAAGAAAGTTGTGCATATTAGAAAATGCCACTAGTGGAGTAACAACAACTTAACAGGTAGTAATGAAGCTTACATGGTGAAAGTCTTAGTGATGGGCAGTTATTTGGAATAAACTGAATTCAGGCAATTAAAACACAAGATTTCTAACATAGGCATAGGCATGAAAAACTTTAGGAAAATATAAGAAATAGAGTAAGATGCTCAGTAAACATTTTAAGCATCATTGTAGAAAATTTTCTTGATGTGTTAAAAATCAGAGTTCTGATTCCAAATTCTATGTGTCAATATTTTCCCTGCAACCTATTTAATGAATTCAGTTAACAAATGTTAACTAACATGGCACAAGGCCACGAGGATATAAGAAGAACCATTTCTTGTGTTCTAGGATCCTGCTATCCAATGGGACAGAGAGCATCCTCGACAAATAAGTATAATAACAATCACTGTAAAAGGAGTTTGCACAATAAGCTAGAGGAAAAACCCAGCTGTCTGCTTGCATTTTGTGGTCATACGAACATTGCTATATTTATGATTGAAAATCATTTCATGTCTTTAGCCTTCTTGGGATTCAATCACACCTTCATTTAGAAAAAAGATTCCTTAATTTTATACGTACTCAGAAAGCCAAGAAACATCTTGAAGTAGTTGGGGTTTAAATATTGTGGCTCTGTTCCACAGTGTATTCCATATACAGTAGCGTCGAATCTTGTTTTGGTGTTGGAGGGATATTTGAAGTCCATCAAGCAGACACACATTAAACACGTCTACTATGGACCACATTTTCCCCAAAGAAACTCCAGGAAAAGTCTCCAGGGATCCCTGAGATTCTTAGAACCCGATCAGAAAACCACAGGAGTAAATGATGTTGCAAAGCCCAGGTCCTGTCCTCACAGAAACCTTAAGTATTGTGGTTAATGCCAGGCAGAGCCTATGTAACGATTTCAAATGGCCTCATTTAAGCACTCATTACCATAAATGGAATACATCTTAAATAGACCACTGAGTATTATAAATAAGCATTTAAAGATTTTTTTTGTGTGGTTTTTATTTTCCTCTTGACTACTTCCTCTTTTACCAATCACGGGCCACATGAGTCCAGGCAGCACGGCTGAATGGTGGCTTTATCTCAGCAGGCCCTATCACAGTGGGCCAAGGGACTCAATCTGGAGCTGTGTTTCTTTTTCTCAGAAACCCTGAGTGTGTGAGTGTGTGTGTGCACGTGTGTGTGTGTGTGCGCGCGCGCGTGTGTGTGTGGGTGTGTGTGTGCACATGCACATGCATGCTGGAGGTCTAAGAGAAACTCAGTAACTATTAAATAAATGAATAATAAATATTTTTATGCTATAAAGGTGGGTATGACTTCCAAAGACTGCTGCATAGAAAGAATTCATAATTTTGTAGGTACTTCATGAACACAAGTGCATTTAAGACTAACAAAAGAGAAGCCTGACTGGGTTTCATTTTTGTTCCATGTAGGATCTTGGTGGGCAATCCATTTACGTGCTCCTGTGATATTATGTGGATCAAGACTCTTCAGGAGACTAAATCCAGTCCAGAAACTCAGGATTTGTATTGCCTAAATGAAAGCAGCAAGAATATCCCCCTGGCGAACCTGCAGATACCCAATTGTGGTAATTTTAAGTCAATGAGTTCTAGTTGCTATTAATTATTCTAATTGCCTTGGTGTGGTAGAGAGTCTGGGAAGATTCTTCAAAGGACTCCCCTTGGGAAGCTATGCCCTGACACCAGCACCTAATCCACCCTTCAAAGCAGTTTTGGAACTCTATTTCGGAATGGCCATCAGAGCTGTCATCGTGCCCAAAATCTGACAGTTAAGTTTGTGACCTTGCCACCATGTGCTTATGTCGGTAGCACTGTACAAACAACTTGCCAAGGTTATGACACCTCACCAAGTTGTATAGTGCTGCCAACATAAGCGCATGGTGGCAAGGTCAGACTTAATTGTCAGATTTTGGGCACAATGACAGCTCTGATGGCCATTCTAGACAAGGAGTACCAAAATTGCTTTGAAGGGTGGACTAGGTGCTGGTGTCAGTGCACAGCTTCCCAAGGGGAGTACTTCAAAGGTGATGGTAGTGATGTTCAGTAATGAGGTGTGTAGCACTTTTTCTAGGGTGAGTTCATGAAATTAATTGTCTGATCTTACAGCATGCTCTTGCTATCTCCAGAGAGTTGGGCAACATTTGTGTGCAGTGTGTAGAAATCAGCTGGGAGTGACTTTGCTGAAACTTTTTTGCAAGTAGAGCATTAATTTTGAATGGATGACTTTAAAGTGCATAGAAAAAAAAGTACACACGTTATTCCTTTGTTTCTTTGTTTATTCATTTGTTCATCTAACCACTCATCCACCCAGCCATCCATCCATGCAAAAAGTATCTGCTAAGAGTGTGATACTTCACTGGCCACACATATACTTGGTTGGCACATGGGCTGTGTAGAAGGAAGGATCTCAAAGTGATCAAGTGTACTGGTCGCACAAGAAAATGCAGTTCAATTTAGCACATCCCCTTAACCTTGTCTTGCTGCCAGGTGTCTGTCTCTTGATGGGGCACTGCAAATGTTGCTTTCCCCCATGTCTGGGTTTACAGTCTCCTCTTTTACTCTTGACCCCACTCCTCTCCTCAGCATTTACACCTCCAGAATTTAAAAGGGCACTACCTAATAAAACCACAGTTCTTTCTGAGGGCCAGTGTGTTTATAAGAAAGAAAAATCCAAAGGTGCCTGTTAGATGTTACTGCTAAGAGCTTCTGTGACATACCTCTGGAATACCCACGTATGCACATTATTCCACTGTTGAATTTTTAACCAGGTTAGTCAACTGGTTAATCAGTTTACAATTATTTTGGATCTCCTGGTCTAGTGGCTGGTGACTCAGGAGAAAACCATGTAGCGCGGGGTTCTTGTCTGAGCATTGTCAGTCTGTATGCAGACTCACCATGGGTACCCCCTGTCTTTTATTTCAGAGGACCGTATCGTTTGGGTGAATTTTTATCTAAGGAAAATATAGCTGCTGCTTATTTTTAATGAGAATGTAATAAAAGGAAAGATGTTCGTTTCTTACCCTGAAGGGGCTTAGAAGACAGCAGTTACCCTTGGCACATTTTTTTTGTCCTAACTAGAGATCTTTGGCTTCATAATGGGAGAATCAGGCTTGTTCCCTTGCCCACTGCCCTCAGCTTTCTTTGCCAGCCAACACTGAAAACAACTTTAAGTAGATATCTTTTTCTGATTGATAGGAAGGTAACTGTTCTCTGCTCGGTGGAAATTTGCACCACGGCGAGAAATTGCCTTGAGGGACAAGAAATTCCATGTTGAGTCGCCTGCCCTCTTTCTTGGCCAGCTCCCAAGTCCCTTTGGCTGTTGAGACCACATTGGGTCAGCAACTACTGAGAGGAAAAAAGGGAAAGCATCTGACTCCTGTTCTGATTTCACAAACTGCCTCTTAATAGACGTCTGCTTTGCCCTTGCCTGAAACCAGTTCTTTTTTTGGGGAGGGCCATGCGGTCTAGACAGCATTCCTGCAATGCATCCCACCATATGGGTCGTTAATGGACCATTGTGATTACAGTAGGAGAACAGTTAGCAGTGAACTCATCCTAATTTTTCCTGATCAATTTGTTAATTTTCAATAATTGTTTTTTGTGCAAATTAGTCCATGAATTGTGTGTATGAGAATGATACTTTGAATCCACTCTCAGAGGGTGCACTTGATTGCTGGGTTAGGATTGAATTGTTGCAGTCATGGTCACGTTCACAATTTCAATGTGAACAATGCTTTTCAAAAAACAGCGTTATAAAATGTGAATTGATAGACTTTTTTTTTCTACCACTTCCCTATTCTTAGACTTTTTAAAATTTACCTGCTACTTTTTATTTTCTTTCAAGTGTTTTTTATTTGTAATTGCACACGTAATATTGATACATTTTGTTGTAGCACTAACTTCCTGTATTACACATATGGCTTCTTGTTTTCTTGTTTGCAACCATTTCAGATCTATTATAGAATATGATAGATCTATGACTATAGATCTATCATGAAAAGAATATGATAGTACATTCTTTTTAATTATTGCATAGTATTCATGGTAGAATAAATCTTAATTATGTTAAATCTTCCATATTGATGAGCATTTAGTTTATTTTTCATTTTTCATTACTACAACAATATTTCCACAAGCTTCCTTATATATACTCTTTGTACATATGTACAGATGCAGAGGTTTATCTGCAGTCCATAACAGGAATCAGGAGTTTTTATTGATATGGTTTGAACTTTAGAAAATGGTTGTACCAATTTATAGCCACCCCAGAAAGTATACCTTCATATTAGTAAACTTAGTTTTTTCTCTCTAAAAAGTGGTATGACATTGCTTTTTAGTTTGCACTTTCCTGATTACTATCAAGTATTTTCTATATTCATTGGAAATTTTGTCTGAATTACCTATTTATAACCTTTCTCCAGTTTTCTTTTTCTTCCATTGATAGTATTGTTTGATTTTTTAAAAATTCCTTGAAAGTTATAAATTTTGTTCCTGTTTTTGTAAATGTATATCACACAATGTATATTTTCTATAAGTATATAGCTATAATCCTCAAGAGGACAAGATACCTTTTCTTACCTTTACTTCCTCCTCCCATCTCTCACATTATTATCCTGGCTCCTTCCTTCCTACCTTATAGTCTTTCTGTAATACTCCTTCCAATCTGCTTCTTTGTTTGTGCTGCATTATGGATAAATTGATTTACTCACTACGTTGCCCTTCAGCTATGTCTCCAGCTACTAAATTTTTCTCTTTGAACAATCAATTTTTAATTTCCATAATCTTTAGTGATTGGCTTTTATGATTGAAATGCTATTTTCCACTTTGGGGTTCACCATATCTCTAGGGTGTCACAGAGCCTAGCGTATCTGCTTTTCTCAGGTAAAGTTCTCACACTCACTGCTTCCATTGGAGGTAACTACAGTTGTTGTTGGGTGCTGTGCCCACAGTAGGAGGGCAGAAAGTTTATTACTCCTTTTGTTAACCAGTAACCTTGTGGCTGGGCTTTGGTGGGGCTCTACTCTGTTCTTCAGTTCACCTCTTCAGTCTTGGGTCTGCCTAGAGCCCCCCTGTTTTGTCTAGTGTACTGTGCATTCATGTGGAGCTGTGCTGTTTTTCTTTAATTTTATTTCCCTGTTTTCTCTTGTTTAGGGGTTCTTAATAGTCTCTTATGTATCAACAGTATGCTTTCTCATTTTTCAACATGGTTCTAGATTTTAAAACTTTTTTTACACAGTTTCTAGAGATTTGAGATGAGACGGGGAGCCTTCAGTTTGGGGGTTAGTCATATATTAATTTTCTTCATGATGGTTTCCCAACTATGGTTTTTTAAAGAGAAGTTAGATTGAGCAGTACATTATAGTAGATTTTTGGATTTAAATTCTGTCTCCGAAATTCCATGTTGAAGAAATCAGGTAATATGCTAAGATCTTCAAGTTAGATCTTGTTTAAAACATGGATTCATGGTCAGTGGGTTTTCTTTTGGGTCTCACCCTTTGCAAGTTTTACAAACATATCTGTTTTGTTTAATTAAGCCAACAGATATGTTGAAGTGATCTCATTTCTACTTTTTTTTCTGATCAAACATTTTAGTTAACTCTAGAAGTAACTCATAAGTGTATAGTCTTATGTATTTCATCTTTATAAACCAACAATTTGCCAATAACTATGGCCATTACGTTTACTTTGCAAATAGCAGTATTTTAATTTCAATATAAAGGAGCTGTAAGAACTTAATTTTTTATAAGGTGGGTTTCCTTTAAAACCTCCCCCTTTATTAAGAAGTACATATTGCTGGTTATAGAAATAGTCATGGGAAATCCAAAGTACAGCATAGGAAACATAGTCAATAATATTTTAATAACTTGTATGGTATCAGATGGGTACTAGACTTACAAGGGTGTTCACTTTGTAAGGTATATAAATGTCTAATCACTCTGTTGTACACCTGAAGCTAATATAATATTGTAGGTCAACTGTAATTAAAAACAAACAGGGGTTCCCTGGTGGTGTAGTGGTTGGGCTTCCGCGATCTCAATGTCGCAGCCTGGGTTCGATTCCCAGCCGGGGAACCACAAAAAACAAACAAACAAACAAAAAAGAAACAAACAAAAAACTTTCCATTTCTGTATTTAATCATGTAGGTATTATACAGTGAACAAGTTGTCTATATTTTATATACAACCATGCACCCTCTAGAGTCCCTAACGTTTGTCTTGAACATCAATGGGATTTTATTTAATGTTGGGTGAATTGATCAATTAATAAACCATGAACCATATTGAATTAGTGATCAGATTGGACCAGATTTTAAATATAATGGTGCAAATATTTCAGTTAAGAGAACTGAACACTTACATTATTCTAGCCAAATTATACCACATTTTTTTGCATTTTGTAGTTTCCTTTGAAATTTTTGTCATCATTGCATTTTGAAAGAATCTCTTCTTTTTCCTTCTGCCCTTAGTGATGAAGCAAGCGTGGCAGGCGGAGCTGGGAAGCGTAACCGCGCTGTCCCCATTGGTAGTGCAGTCAAAACGCTGCCCGATGTTTTTCTGCCCGTCCCCTCCTGCTGTGAATTACTGTAAATTTATTCATGCGGTGAAACATGCAGTGGTCTGTTTTTCCACAAGATTCCTTTTAAGCTCAGAAAAACTTTATTAACTGCAAGACAACAATACATGATCATATAAAATTTCCACCTTAATTGGAAAAATACGAGTGCTGGTAGTGCTGGTTCTGAGGACAGAAACCGAATCACACAAGTGCTAATGATGAAAGGTTATTTATCATTCCATATAAAAATATCCTGCTACCTCTTTTAGTGTTTTTCAATGAAATTATCGCATAGTCTCGTATTCTAAAATTTTTGTACCTAATTTTGTGCACTTGGTTGATCTCCAGTAGTTAGTTTTCAAAAACCGTTTTAATCATTGCCTTTGGCTGAATGGGATTATTAAAGAACAATGTACTTTACACTTTAATTTTTTTACACTATAATTATGATTCAAATCTCTGGAAGAGAGTTTTCTTAGGAAGTGTTAGTAGTGGATGAAATGCTCTGTCCTGAGTAGATGGCGAATATATTTAACAAAGCCATTATTCTTGTGGGACATTTCAAACCAATACCTCAACCCATTTTACTAATAACTATCTGGTTACCCTATTCCAGCAGTGAACATAACTGGTAATTCAGCTGATGATTGAAGGACTGTGCAGTTACTATATGAAACACCCTTAATGGTGTTGGGGATCAGCCCTGCTGTCTGTTTCCTTGTTATTTACACCATTTCAATTTTTCACATTGCTAAACCTTCAGACTCTTAGTGTAGAGACTCCTTAAGACACAGTAACAGAGTAGTGCTTATGATGGGAAAGGTCAGTTCACAGGTGCCTCGGGGGAGAGGCCTGGTTCCTTCAGGTGAATTGATTTTAATGATTTATTTTTAAGGTTTACTTTTGGTTTCCACCATAGTTTGTAGTACACATCTGTCTAGCATATTCATACGTACTCTTTCATTTTTTTCAAACCAGGAAAATAGACTAGTTTTAATTCTACTTTATTAGCATTCACAGAAGATTAAAAGGAAATGCTATATTAATACTTGATGTAGACGTTAGATTGGTATAAAACATTATTTAGCATCTTAACTGGATTAATTTTTTTAGACACACAGAATCTAGTTTACTGCTTTGCTTACTTCTATTAGAGATCAGGTTTTATCTACTAAAATAAGGCAAACCACATAATGGACCAGTGCTTTTCTTTACCTTGTTAGAATGGCAAATAAAGCTGTTTTTCTAACCTGTCAACCACTGAAGATTTTTGTGTTTGGAAGGTTTGCGGTTGCTCTCAATGTTACGACACGGCTCACACAAGCACAGACACACGATTTTCAATCTGAGTTTAGAAGATCTCTTTGCTAATTTTCTGTCATTTTTGCAACCAGGTGTAAATAGAGCCTTATTCTGGCTTCATTTCTGGTAGTGAAATATATCTGTTTAGGAGACAAAAGAAATTGGAAGATATTTCAAGATGATAAAAATTGAAAGGAGATGGAGTGATGACCCAACATGAAATTAACAGAGTTCAGGATCACAAAAATGAGATTAAAAAGAAAATACAAAAAAAAAAAAATACAATGTAGACTTATAGGTGGATCTTGAAAAATAAAACCCATCTCATTTATTGCAAAGTCTAGTTAATAAATGATTAGAGGTTAGTTTTCTCTACACTTGAAACCTATGTAATTTTACTGACCAATGTCACCCCAATAAATTTAGTAATAAAAACTTAAAAACTCACACACACAAAAATAACCTAGAACAGAAAAAAGAAAGAAAGAAAGAAAGAAAGTGATAACCTGCATAGTTTGAATTAGGGATCAAAGGGCCTAATCAATATGGTCAACTTTCAAGAAGTGTGCACTGATGGATGAGAGCAGAGGTGTGGAAGAGCCCCAGAAAGGAAGCAGCCGGCCAATGTATTGGTCAAGGCCATGGACAGACAGAAGGGAGCCCTGGCCAGTCCCCACTCATAGCTCTTTACTGTGGCACTTGATAAGCTTTATTTTCCTCATCTGGAAATAGGGCTACTGGTGGCACTTATTTTCTAGAGCAAGGGTGTCCAACCTTTTGGCTTCCTTGGGCCACATTGGAAAAATTGTCTTGGGCCACACATAAAACACACTAATACTGATGATAGCTGATGAGCTAAAAAATGGTCCATGCATAATTTTTGTAAAGTTTTAAGAAAGTTTAAGAATTTTGGGTGGGCCACATTCAAAGCTGTCCCAGGCTGCATGCGGCCTGCAGGCCACAGGTTGGACAAGCTTGTTCTAGAGTTTTTAGGATGACAAATAAGATAATATGGAAAATATTTCAAATGAGGCCTAGTACATATTAAGTATTCAATAAATATTATTAACTATTAATGTTATTACTATCATTAATATTAATATTTAGCTTTAACCACATTTTATATTTGAATTTTAATATAGGTATACCTCATATTTTGATAAATTACTTCAAATAAAAATAACAAAGTCACAGTAAGATATCACAAAGACATGGTTATGTTCTCATAAGTTTGGGGAATATAAGATCAATGGAATTTAAAAGATTCCTTTAGAGCAGGACTTCTCAGAACTTTTATTTTTTTTTAATTTTTTTAAATTTTTTAATTCATTTTTATTTTTAGACTTATTGGGGTGACATCTGTTAGCAAGGATTACATAGGTTTCAGGCATACAATTCCACAGTGCGTTGTCAACTTGATGTACAATGAGTTCACCACCTAATGTGACTTCTCTCTCCATCACCTTATATTCAGCTTCCCCCTCAGAACTTTTAATGTGGTAATAATGTGCATGGTAAACATCAGGGTTATAGGTTTTTTTTATCTTGATTTTTTTTTTAATACAAAGTATCTCAAAAAGTTAGATTTCCAAAGAACACACTATACATTTTGGGGAAAGTTTGATGGACTGACTGCTTAGGCTCCTGTCAGGTTTAAGAAGAATAGCTGTAGAAACAGAAGTCTAGTGAACAATTGTCCCACATTCAATGCATGGACTGTGGAACAGGAAGTGTGTTAGAAATGTGGGTGTTCTGACCCCAACCCAGACCTACTAGAAAAGAAGCAAAATGTTTAAAAAGATCTGCTGATGATTCATATGCACATGAAAGTTTGAGAAGCCCTGGTCTAAAGAAAATTAGCTTTTTCACTGGATGGTTGATGAATTTCTGCTACATTCTACATGCTTTCCTGAGCATATCCAGGTCAAGAGCCATTGACACACAGGTGTCTGTTGCCTGGGCAGCTGGTCATCTCTTATCTCCAGTGAGTTTTCTCAGAGTGCCATGGAAGATGTCTCTCAAGCATAAATCAGGATCCCATTACAGTAGTGCTAGAAGCTGTTGGAAGCATTGCTGAGTTTTGCTTTGTACTTGTGCCGATTTCAAATCTTATTAAGCCAGGAAGTAGTGCCTGGCAAATGGTTTATCCTGCCTTAGCTATTCATGCTTCTCAATTCATTTTTATTGTGCTAATTAAACCTCAAGTGATATTTCAAGTACAGATTGTTTTTTCCATTATTGAGTCTTTGGCCAGCATATTAATGCTGTAGAATTAATGTGAGTCAGATGCTTACTCATTTGTGGAAGACTTTACATTTAAAAGATCTAGACTTGGCCAATTTCGCACAGATTCCTTTGGAAACTGCTATGACAGGGTGATACGGTTTCTCTATAAATAAAGGAGATTCACTCTTCCCTCATAAATAGACACCCTTATTTTTTTAATGAACCAAATTCCTAGATCATGGATACGTGTTGGTATTTGTGGTTTGTGCTAAAATGTGTCTATATAGTCTGGAGAGGTAGTATAGTGTAGTTGGAAAGACTCTGAGCTTTGAGTTCGAATCCTAGGATTACAGGTCCTTGGGCAACTTTGGAAGATACATTTGACTTTTCCAAAATTCAGTCTTCATTAATTAAATGAGGGAAACATACTTTACTTTAATATTAGTTGTAAGAATTAAATAAAACAATAATTTAAAGTATTAAACAAGAGTATCTGGTTCAGTGAATCCCCCCAAATGCTATTACTGTTACTGTAATTAAACAAGCATTTTTAGAATTGCTGGTCATATAAACTTAGGCTTGAAGAAAAAAAACTACATTAAACTTTATAGGAGAAATTAAAATTATGATATAGATGTTTCCACTGAGAATTTCTTTATTTTAACATTTTTCTGTGCAAAATTTCCAAACTATGAGAGATATGTTCATGAAAGGCAGGAAATTCATCCCATAATTTTATACTTGAGGTACCAAAAGGGATGCCTCCAAGCTCTGTTGGTGGGGTTTGACTGTGGAGGAGGTCATACCTTAAGAACAAGCACTATGACAGGCCCTGGTTCTATGGCCCCTCTAGACTCAGCAGGCTTGTCTATAAGTACACAGAAAATGACAGAGGAGTCAACAAAGCACACGGGTTGCAAACTGGAGACCAGATGGATGAGTAGTGACTGACTTAAATGCTGAGAATGCTGGTTACCCAGTCAGCACTGGGGAGAAGTGAGGGGAAACTTGGTTTACGTGCAGAACTGCTACAAGGCTCAGGAAGTGAGGGTACTGGTAATGCCAAATACAGGAGATTGGTTGAAAGTGTTTTAAGAAGTAATTAATCCCATGTTTGTTCTGTACATCCCAGACTGCACTTCTTCCTCCTCAGCAGGTTTATTCTCTAAAGAGGACAAAACAAATGTTATAAGAAACTCCAGGTAGACCTGAAGCTGTGAGAACCATAAGAAGTGATAAATGTACATACTATATATTGCTATTTCCAGCCTTCTTCCTCTCCCAAGCAGGACACTGGAAGAACATTATCTGAATAATTTGACCAGTCCCTTCCCTAAATGATTTAATAATACTGACATCATGGAGTACCCAGTAAGGAGGCCAGTAATATTGTCCTACAGTAAAGCTGATAGTTAATAAGTATACATTGCTTCTAATACCTAATTTTTATGCATGTGTAAATGGTCAAGGATCACCAACTGTTTGAGAAAAGCTTATTATATGAAAGACAAACACAGAACAATCCAAGAGAGAAAGAAAAAAGTTATAAGAAACAAAGTTGATATGGAGAGGGGAAAAATTAAAAAGAAATGATCATTAATATCTCATAGAGATCAGAAGGGATAAAAATAGAAGACCATCCAGGAACAAAAATGAGCCTTGGAAACTAAAAATATGACAGAATAATGAAAATCTCAAAAGCAGGTTTATAAGGTAAATCTGAAGAAGCCTTCCTGTAAATAGAACGGACAAACAATATGGCAAATAGGAATAAAAGGGTTAAAACACTTGAAGAAATATCCAGAAAGTGCAATATCTACCTAATAGGAGATCTACGTGGTGAGAAAGCTACTATGCTTTAATGAGTTGGCATTGGTATTTTTTTTTAATGTCTTAGTGGAATATACCACAGTGTTGTATCCTATAATTAAATGCTGTCTTAAATCTGATGAGATATAATTATTGCGTATGATGGCTCAGCTGTTAGTAGGGTTTATATTTTTATAATAAACTTCATCTAGACAACCTAACGTCATAGCATATGGGAAGATATGAAGTCAGAGTATGTTGAGTGTGCTGTGAGCTATGGGGAGGGAGACCTTCTGTGTGAAAGTGAGCTGAGTTCTCATCTTCTACAGTGTCAGTAGATAATGTTAAAACAGAAAATCAAGAAGTCGCAATGTCAGCATAATATTTAGTGACATAGAGATCAATACCCAAAAAAGAAGTTATCAAAAATGAAATAAATGCCTCTGGGAAACAGGAAATAGTGCCATATGGGTGATGTGAGACTACTATTTTTCACACAGTAGTTTGAATATTTTTCACAAGTTTTGTGGAATTGTAGACTCTTCAAACTATGTGACTATATATTTTTTATTTTTAAAAATACTTAGTTTTAAAAAGTTACCTAGGTCATACCAGTGACTTCAAGGAGATTTTTTACTGCTTAACCTCTTTCTTATATCTTGTTTTAACACAATTCTTAATAAATTGAGAAGCTTAATTGTCATCGAGGTTGTTGCCAAATATTAGAACTAGAAGAAATTAGCTAGATTTTCTACTTGCACAGCTTAATTTTTTAAGAATGAAAAGAAAACACATTGAGAGAGGAAATGACTCATCCAAGGCCACGTAGCATGAGTCAGGTTGAGGGTTGAGGACTTTTGACTCTTGACCCAGTGCTCATTCCTGTTAACTGTGCAGCCTCTTGATCACTCCTATATACTTCATTGTCCTTCACAACTCAGAGAATTAAGGGCCTTTTTGAAACCCAATGAAAAATATACCACCCCTCTCCATTGGATGCTGACAGGAAGGAAGAGTTCCCAGGAGGTCACACAAGTCACTGGAAGCCAGATCTTGTAGGGAAGTCCCCTGCCAATGGTGGAATATCATGAGACATACACTTTATAAATCTTGTTCCAGTCTGGTTTTAGTAATAAAGAATAATGGCTTTGTCAGTAAGGCCTGCATGATAAAGGAAGGGTTTATGCATAGTATTGTGAAGATGATAGGTCAGATACGGCTCCTTGGGTGGGTTAATTGCAATTTAATGGCTGTTGAAGATGAATTATCTCTTCTGACCTCTGGGTTATTCTTGAGTTAATGATGTGTCATAGTTCTGTGGGACACAGTAGTCAGGCTGAATGCAGTCCCAAGCAGAATTTTTGATGCCAACTGAAGGACCAGCTTGACTGGCAGGGCCTGACATACCGTTATCACCATCTGAGGCCCGCCTTCATGTGAAAAATACTATGATCTATATGTGGTTACAAGCAATGTAAATACCCAATAGATGTGGTAGTTTAATGAAGTGACAGCAATATCAATAAAAGAAAGCCAGCTTTTGAAATGTAAAAGTTCAAAATTGATGCTCTCCTGAAATATTGAAAAATGCTTATCAGGTTCAGAATTTCATCTGATAATAAATACTTTTTCAGGGTTTTTCCACAAAAGAACTTTACATTAGAATTAGGATCCATATAATTATTTTCATCATTTCCAATTAAGATGACCAATTTTATCCATAATATTTAATTATGACTTACAGCTTTGAAATGCTGTAATGCCGTGGTGGTTCAAGCTTCATGTCTTTGAAATCTAGATTTCAAAATCACAGTCTGACTCTTTCAAAGTCTAGGTGTAGTAGTGAGTTAGATTTATGAGTAACTTGCTGCAAGAAATGTATTTATGCAAAAAATATGATGCCTCTCACTCTTGTTTTTTACTGTAAAAAAGTGGAGGGGAGGAGTTGGGAGAGATAAGATGGTCCACAGATACAATGCCTATTTATGTGCAAAGAACTGGAGTAGTAATTGTAGAACAGAAAAAGAAGAAGACATAGTTTTACAAACTAGTTTTTTTTAATAAAAAGTTATTCTGCCATAGTACTTTCAAGACATGTAAAATTTGTTTTCTAATCTTATTACTGCACATTTTGGGTTCACATTAAATTTGTAAAACTTATCAACCTGAAACTTTTTCAGATCAACATAAATCAGTCTCAGAAAGTACATAATTATTAATTTTAAAGCATAGAGAGTTTTCAATTTATTGTCATTATTTTGATATTGTATTTCACTACCATTTATTTTTCTTGTTTCACAGGTTTGCCGTCAGCAAATCTGGCTGCACCTAACCTCACTGTGGAGGAAGGAAAGTCTATCACCTTATCTTGTAGTGTTGAGGGCGATCCAGTTCCAAATTTGTACTGGGATGTTGGTAATCTGGTTTCCAAACATATGGTAAGGCTTGTGTTTGGCTCTGTGTTCACAGAGAGACGTAAGTCAGGGATTGTATTAACCTAGTGATGATTGTATAATGTTTTATAGGGTCATGTATGAAAGTACATTTACTTTCTGTTTATCCTTATTTAACAAAAACAAATGCTGGTTTGCATTT
The DNA here is from genome assembly GCA_004026885.1 of Lyroderma lyra. Taxonomy (NCBI): domain Eukaryota; kingdom Metazoa; phylum Chordata; class Mammalia; order Chiroptera; family Megadermatidae; genus Lyroderma; species Lyroderma lyra. The sequence continues at coordinate 26,120 of PVJL010004636.1, forward strand.
TAATTATGTAAACTCAATAGACTTGATAGTCTCTATGGCTGTAGTGAGTTTTCTGTGTCATTGTGAGCAAGGCGAGTGACTCCTGCTTTTCCTTGGAAGAAACTAGGTAGGAGTTGAAGGAGTAAATCAACTTTACATATTAAACAAATGATATCTAGAGAAATAGAATAAGTCCTGATTTACTCCTTTACTTGTACCCAATTAGGCTGGAAATATTTTCTAATGTTATCAATTATTTTCTCTAATTAGGGGAAGAATCCCCAAACCATGTCACTTTGGGATCAGTCCTAATAAAGATTATCTTTGTCTGTTAATTCATTTGTAGAATGAAACAAGCCACACACAGGGCTCCTTAAGGATAACTAACATTTCATCTGATGACAGTGGAAAGCAAATCTCCTGTGTGGCAGAAAATCTTGTAGGAGAGGATCAAGATTCTGTGAACCTCACTGTGCATTGTACGTAATCAGACCGGCAAGTGCTTTTAATAGCAAATAATGGTGGACACACCCACATTTGTTGCTGGGACACTCTGGGTGCTGCTTAAGTGTGCTAAAAAATGTTGGTGAAGTGTTTTGTGCATACTTAATTAAGAAATGTTATCAGCCACTTTCACTTTGTTCTATTTCTGCTAATCTATCCTGCTCATGCGTTGTCTTTCTCTTAAGCTTCTTTTTGGATGTTAAGCTTGTCCTCTTGTGCCTTCCTCTGCCTTTTTTTTTTTTGATAAGGTCATATTTTGAGCTTGTTTTAGTTTAAATTCTGATAAATGAGTTTCTAAAATTTTTTTTCTGTATGAAAGCAATATGAAGTTTTCAAGTTGTGGTACCTAAAGTATTGGGCTGGCCGTTCACAAACACCTATTAGTACTGTTGATATAACAAAACCTCATTAGTTTGACATCAAATTTCTATGGGTAGATTGGAAGAGTCCTACTTAAATTTAAAATTATTATACCTGCAGAAAATGTTGATTATTATAATTGTTTAAATTTCCATATACATGGAAACTAAGAGGATATTAATGCTTCTTAAGCATATGTGTATTATTTTTCTAGTATTATAAATAACATAACACATATTTGAACATTCCAGATTGTGGCGTTTAGTATGAACATGTATTCAGTAAAAATCACATATACCTTTCACATCATTGTAAATCCTGAGCTAGCATGGTATCATTTAATGAGGTTTTACTCTGTTTGGATTAGAATTTGGATGAGAAAAACATGAGTGAACATGCATATCTATATGAATGCACACAATACACATATGTAGACACAAGGTGTTGGTACACTGGTTACCCCTCACTCATAGTGCACATTCAGGATGTGATTGTGGGAGTAAATGACTGAAATCACTGTCAGTGCTTCCACTATGCCCAGTAGATACTGTACTTGTAATTTCTTGTTATTTTGACTTACCGAGAAGCCTGAAGTCAATGTTATCCCCAAACATACACAGCCAGCTTCCAACTTTATATCTTTAATCAGCACCTCACCAAAAGCTCATTTGAACATGGTGGAAGGAATAAGTGAGTTCTGGGCATGGGGGCCTGGGCTGGTGGGAGGCAGGTAAGTGTGGTTTCTACCCCTGTGATTCTTGTATTGATAACACAGATCTACAAATAAGGATGCTCAAATTCAAAAATTTATCAATTTAGGTTAATATCTATGTGGTCACCATGGTCTGAAGAATTAACCTCATCTATTAAAGTTTACGTAAAGAGTAGAAGGCATAAGTGACAGAGAATATTAGCAACTGAGATTACCTTTTCCGACCCCCAAACAGTGTATTTGTCAGCAGGCTAGGATTTATTTTTCCCCTTTGTGTGAGGAGCATATACAACCAGGAAGTAGTGCATGAGAGGGAAGACTTCTGGATTAGACATCAGACCTGGATTTCTTGTTTCAGATCTGCCTTGCTCAGCAGCCTGGACCAAGTCTCTTAACTTTAATGGACTTGGGTTTCTTCATCTGAAAAATGGTGGTGTGAGGTCTCAAAGATCTTTTCCTTTCTTGTGTATAATTATCAAAGTCATACCTCGTTAAACAAACAGTTATGAGGGGTTTTAAATACTTCATCTAAGATAAGTACTCTGTTTATAGATGCTACTTGATGATTTTTGTTTCCCCAAAGCATAAAGTATATTATATATAATGTTAAAATAATCTCTAGTTTGTTTAGATAGGACCTCAGATATTTAAAGGATCAAAACATTGACATCTGAAATACTAGCAAAAATGGACTATACTATAATGAAATGTGATGCTTATAAAAAGCATTTACTATTCACAATCAGTGAAAAACAGCAATTTATCATACTTTATAGTCAATCAGCATCAGTGGTCACATTTACACATCGATCACTTTGATCTGTTTTAGATAATTTTATGTGAGATTAGAGCTGCAGGCAAGATTTCCAAAGTAATTTTTGTCGTTATTTGTATTATTTAGTGAAATACTATAAAATAGTAGCCCTCAATTTTTTGGTGATGAATCTACATAGCATCAAGGCATATAAACTAAACTCAGCTGTCAGAAATCTCTGGGATCTGTTTGGAGCTGGTTCCCAAATGGGAAGGATGTGAAAACTGACTGTGATATATGGGTCTTAATCAGAGACAGGAAATGCATCTCTCTCTGAAGCTCTCTGTAGGGAGTTAAATCAGCCTCGATAATGATACAAAATATTAATGGATTCCCGTGTTGCTGGTCATGTGTTTTCTTAAACCAAACAATGGTTGAATAAAATCCCCTATTGATGACACAGAAATCTGGAGATGGGGAAAATTCTGAGCTTTCTGATGCTATTAACTCTCTCTTTTTCAATTTAGTTGCTCCAACTATCACATTTCTCGAATCTCCAACCTCAGACCACCACTGGTGCATTCCATTCACTGTGAAAGGCAACCCTAAACCAGCGCTTCAGTGGTTCTATAATGGGGCAATCCTGAATGAGTCCAAATACATCTGTACTAAAATCCATGTTACCAATCACACGGAGTACCATGGCTGCCTCCAGCTGGATAACCCCACTCACATGAACAATGGGGACTACACGTTAGTAGCCAAGAATGAGTATGGGAAGGATGAGAAAGAGATTTCTGCTCACTTCATGGGCTGGCCTGGAATTGATGATGGTGAGTACCTGATGCTTTTACATCTGGAAAGAGGATAGAATCTGTCACTCAACTCTGAACAAAATCCTTGTACAACAAACCACTCACCAACCCAGAGGCATACAACATCATTATTTAGTCTTGCTAATGGATCTTAGGTTAGTTGGGTGATTTTGTCCCATGCATCTTTATTCTGGGGTGCAGGGTGAAGAAACAGCAGCTACACAGGAGATCTGCTTCCTATGGCGAGTATAGAGGACAAGAGGGCAGCTAGAACTAAGGCCTGGTTTTAGGCCTGGCGCACGGTCTCTTCAGCCTATAGGCCATTGACCAAAGCAAGTCATAGGGTGGGGACTCATATGCCTCCCAAGAAGGTAATGGGAGAGATGAGTAATTTTGAACAATAATACATATATTACTTTTAATCTCAAAAGTTTAGTGAACTTTTGTACCAACAGTGGTAAAACCCATGCAAAACCATGAGCAAATGAACTGTGTTTGGTTGGCTCCTGAACTATTTAAGATGTATTTTCTAGCCCCTTACCATTTGGAATTCAGAATCCAATTCTGTCATGCATGGATGAGAAACCAGTGCCCTGGCATGTTTTGCTTACCTGGATTAACTGAGTTGACACTTCATTAAAAATCAGAGCCTACATTGTGTTTTTTAGGACTGGTACTAGTTCTCACCTGATCAATGGTTTGGGTTGGGAAAAGGATGGTTGGCATTAGAAGTCCACTCGTGGCCAGTAGGAGAATTTTAGCATGAGCTCCAATAACAGCAAGAGCAAATGTCATGCATTTACCTCTTCAGATAACTGTTGTTCAGTGGAGTATTCTTACTTGCTTGATCTTTTTGCCCAAGTATCTGCTGCCATTTTGGAGGCTGAGGCTTATGTTTGGATGTTGGTCCTTATACAGGAATTGCATTCCTCACCGTAATACCTCTGAGTTAACCAAAGCCAAATGAAGTTGACTTGGCAGAGGGAAGGGAAAACAGAAACCTGGAGGTCCATGAGGCAGGGGCTGCTTGGGCAGCACATGCTTGTGTGGCTCTCATGGACAGAGGTGATGTATGCAAAGCCACCTTCACCAAACAGTAAATCAGAGTGCCATAATTCTGATTACATAATAAGTCTGCCCATTATCTTGGTATTTATTAAACAGCTATTTAAATGCACAAGCTTCCTCGGTGTGTTCAAAATGTGATTTGAATTATGTAAGTTGATTTACAAACAGCCTTTCAGGAGCATATAAAACAAGCTGTGCTTGGATGCCTCATGCCTATACCCCTGGCAGTTGTCTTTCCCATTAAAAATTTTCCTTGTGTTTAGCTGCTTGGCTACATATGCTATAGTAAATCTCTAGATTACTGTGTGTGTGTGTTTTGTTTTGTTTTTTTTCCTGCATGTTTGGGGTAATACAGATTTATAGTTAAGTCCAGAGACTGTGCCTTGGGACAACTGCTTTTTGTTTGTTTCTAACTAAACTTTTTATTTGTGAATAATTTTTGATTTATAGAAAATTTGCGAAGATGGTAGAGTTCCCAGCTACCTCACACCCAATTTTTACTATTGTTCACAATTTGTATTACTGCAGTACATTTGTCAAAACTAAGAAACTGACATTGGTACATTACTATTAACTAAACTTGGAACTTTATTTGAATTTTGCCAACTGCCTTTTGAAACAGTTGGAGGTGAACTTGATTCAGAGTGAGGGTCGGGTACTTAAAAGTTTTAGAAGTTGTCTGTGTGCTTTGCTATATGCACAGCTCTGTCTGTGTAAAGCCAGTAATTTCTATTTCAGGTAGGATTTTGATGTATTTTGTTTTGAACATACCTATATGGTGCCAATATTTGATAGAGCTTAACTCTTCTTTATCCATGTGGCCCCATTTTTAATCTACCAGTTCTATTAGTTTTAACTTAGCAAGTGATAGGAAAGAATTGTTTTCTGGCATAAGAATAACTTGAAGTCTCTCAAATATTCCCTTTAAAAAGAAATAGCTATTTATTTATCAGAAATAAAAGTTAAACTCAATTTTATAAAGATGTAATCTGCCTTCCTTTCCTCCCCTCTTCTTGCTTATTTATTAATATTAGTTTTTATCAGCTCTTTAAAATATAAATATCTGCTTTTAGAAAAGACTGATTTTGTTTTCTCTCTTTAAGTATTTAATCAAGAACCAGCAACCAAGGAGTAATAAATGAAAGTGGAAATGAAAGAGACTTGGCCCAGAGTGATAGAGAATATAAATGGCCCTCGTGGGCCATAAACCTGTGTGACCAATTAGAACTTGACCTCATATGGCTTGTGTGATAGAATCTTTGTGGGTATTTGCCAGATTTGTAGCCACAGGATACAGATAATGGTCTTTCTTAAGATGGATACTTTTCCTTCTTACCCACTTTAAAACGAAAGAAAAATAAACAAACAGCAAATACATAGATATAATTTCCTTGCTGGTCTCAAGGTGCATTCCAAGTAAGGACAACAGGTCAAGTCTGGGTTTTTATTCATTTGATATTTCACTCATCATGAAGTTGTTTAGTGCTAATAAATCGTTCTGATAAAAAGTTTCAGCTATTTTTTCACCATTTGTTTTGATGGAATGTTTTTTTCAAAAGTATCACTTGAAATTTATTTCTTTTATTTAAAAATTATTTATTTTTATTGAGATGTAATTGTAATATAACGTCATGCAAGTTTAAGGTATATGATGTGTTGATTAATTGCATTTATATGTTGCAATACAATTACCACTGTTAACGTTAGCTAACAGCTTTATCACATCATATAATTATCACTTCTATTTTGTGGTGAGAACATTCAAGATCTGGACTTTTGGGAAGATGAATGTTCTGAAGATCTAATATATAGCATAGTGATTATAGTCAACAATATTGTAGTGTATATTTAGAAGTTCTTTTTTTTAATTTGTATTTTTATTAGTTTCACATGTATAAGAGAACATAATGCTTAGACATTTAGAGTTGTTATATAATAATAACCCTAACAAGTCTATTTCCCATTTGATGCCTTACATAGATGTTGCAATACCATTGACTACATTTCCTGTGCTGTACTCTACATTCCATGACTATATACATATTTTAAGTAATAGTTGACATTCAACATTAAGTTGTATTATTTTTTAGATGTACAACACAGTGGGTAGGCATCTATGTAATTTATGAAATGTTCCCCCCCCCCCCACCTCCCCACCCCGGGTCCATTGTCCACCTGACACCCTGTAGAGATTTTTTTACTTTGTGAGAGTTTCCTGGCATCCAAGGAAGCTGGCAGCCTGGGATCATCTTGCTGCGGGTTTGTGTTACCATACGAAGCCAGAAAAATGAAAATGGCAGCCCCCTTAGAGTGCACATTCGTCATTCAGCTCAGAACTGAGATTTCTATGGGATGGTCACCTTGCTTAGGAATTCATTTGCTGTATTTGGAGCTACAGAATGAAAAGTGTGGAAAGAAACTAAAACAGTGATAAAAACAAATGAACAAAAAGTCCCTAAAGCAAAAATGGATGAACATGGAAGAGGACGGGCTGATTGGACATAGTTATTGTCCCGATTGCCTTTAATACCGCATGGCATGGAAACACTGGGCGTGGTGGTGGACCCTCCTTTTTACTTGAAATAAGGATGGAGCAGAGGGCCCATGAGAGCCAGCATCAGCCAGGCCAAGAGGGTGCCATTCACAGAGTGTGAGGATGTGAGGCGGACAGAAAAGATCCCATAGAATGTCTTTCCAGAGTGTGGGGACCTTGCAGACTCTTACACCAGACCCAGCCAGGGTGTTCATGAAGAAGGACAGGTGTTACCAGATCGTTAGATGCCAGCAGGACCCCGGATACCGAGCCAGTGCCTTCCCATCTGTTAATTACTGGCAACCTGGCTAGTACCTGAGAAAGGGAGCAAAGACTTGTAAGCGAAGACACTAGATTGATCATCTTAAGGCCATGCCTAGAACTGAACTCAGCTCTGATCAGTTTGCGGTTATGTTAAAGCACAAAACGTTAACTTTTGACTTCAAAGTGGAATCTAGACAATGGTAATGTTTATCTTTCTAGAACACTGATGAGTATAACTTGTGACAATCAAACTAATTTTATTTCATTTTCATTTCTCATTGTCCCTTTAAAATTTATTCACAAGGATTAATCTTCTCTGGTGCTAGCAACAGTAGCGTCTGGCTCCTTGTTGCACATTAGTATCAAGTGAGGATTTTTCATTATTATTTTATCTTGTCTTATTTCATTTTTGATACACATTCCTGGAGCCCACCTCCAGCGATTTCGATTCAGTGGCCCCCAATGAGGCTTGCACTTAGGCACTTTTTACTTTTAAAATCCCTAAGGGATTCCAGTGTGCAACCACAGGTGAGAGTTGCTGGTCTGGATGAGAGCTTTGAGCCAAGTGAGATTTTCCTGCTCCATGTTGGGAAACATAATACTTTGGTCGCTTTAGGTTGCAGACAAAAATATCAGTTGAGAAATAGCATGCCTTGTCCGATTTAGCAATCAAGACTCTGGATTGCTTTAAGGGCCAGTCTCCTCTCCATTCCCAGTTCAGTCCGCTGCATGGGGCTGGAGGCTGGAGCTTGCCAAGAAGTTTCAACTGCTCTGACTCCAGGGGGAAGAAAGTGGGCATGGGGGACAGATGGCAGGGAAGTGTGCTTGCTGGTGGCTTTGTCTCTTGAGACCTGGGCATGTTCAGAGCTGATTCATGCACGGACCTTTTCCCTGGACACCTTTGTGGGTTCTTTGGAGATTCTGTTCTCTGCAGACCCCTCTCCCGTAGTTCCCCTGACAGAACATATCTCTATTCCAGCTTGGGGAAACAACTCTTTCCTCAGCAGCTTTGTGTTGTTGGGATCTCTCTGCTCCTCCAGGGTGGGGATGCTTTTGTCAGCATCTAAGACTCCCCACACAGACTTTTCTCCCATGCTGTCTCCATCTGGTCCAGGACCCCTTGTCCTGACTCCTCTGGGCGTACAGGTCAAACCCGAATGCTACCTGTATCCTGCCACCGCAGGCTGCTTTGCCCTTCTCTGGGAAGGCAGGCTTGTGTCCTCCAAGCCTTCTGCCTGCAGGAGGACCAAGTTCAAGTTCTCAGAGTGGTGTCGTGGAAGCCACATGGTGGGGTGGTAGCAAGGGCAACACTTCTCTCTGAAGGAACTTCTAAGTCCTACCTTGTTCTCTCCTAACTGGGATCTCTTAAAGTGCAATGTGAATCAGATGTTTCAAAGGTCGTGGATCCAGCTCATAGCCATTTGTTTTGTGAATTCTGCTGGGTCACTGTCTCCAGAGGTAGGCACTGAGAGAATGGAGCGAAGGAACCCATGTCTCACCTCCCTGCGTGTTAATGCTCTGTGGTCCCTGGGGAAAATGTTCTGCCCAGATCTGCTTTTCTCTCAGCACTGGCCTTTTCCTCCCTTATCTAGAAGTTTGGTTTGCCCAGAGAAGAGAACCTCAGGACTCTTCCACTTGACTATGTGAACTTCCTAGAATTTTCTTTCTCCTTCCCCTCCCCATTTAGAACAGGGCCCAGAGGTATGCCACTGGGGACAGAAATACATCTCCTACCCTTATCCCTAATGTTCTGGGCAGCCACTGCCAGAGAGTACCCACCCCACTCAGTATTTGGGTATCTAGCTAGTTTTAGGTTTGCTTTATGTTTCATTATAAAACTGCCATCCTCTATGTCCATTGGGGCCTTTTGCTTTTGGTCAGACGTCTCCTAGAGTTATGAACCATAACTCCTCACACTTTAACGAGTATAGCGATCTCTTGGGGGATTCTGTTAAATGCAGATTATGATTCCAGGGGTCTGGAGAAGGGCCTAAGATTTCTAATTAGCTCCCAGATATGCTGATGCTGTGGGACCCAGATCACCCTTTGAGTAGTGAGGGTAGTTCTGCCCTGTAGAACCTAGAGGAAGCCACTGGAAGCCAGGCATCCATCAAGATCTCCACACTGGCTCCTCGAGGAAATCAGTAGTCATAATGATAAAAATATAGAATAGTTGGTGTACTGAGATGTGCTCTAATTGGGTTTGGCAAGAAGTGGGATGAATTCAATAGGTAGTTTAAGGAGGCTTGGGAGAGTGAGTAAAGAGTAGAGACAGCAGTGCAGGCACACACACAGAAAGCATGGTTATCTGAGAATTCTCCTAAGAGTCTACTGTATCCTATTTAGCTTACAGGCCAAAAAGAAGACTTGTCTGAGGTGAAATTGATCTGCTATGTGGCTGCATTGGAATTCAATCCTACATATAGAAAAATCCTCCTCATGAGTACCGAAGTGCGTGTGGAGACTGAGTAGAGATTAAAAGAGGGGAGAGTATCTTTTTAAGCAGAAATTTAAGCAGAAATTAATGGCAGAGAGACTGCTTGTAAGTGCCATGAGGAAGGAACCTGGAGCCTTCGTTAGTATCTTCTAATCAGCGTGCACACGTTTCAAGAATTGTCATGGTCAGATATTTCTATAAAGATGAACATGTCAATTATTTAAAAGTAGATTTTCCTATAGAAATCAGTACCCAAGTGACTAATAGTTTAGGCTTGGAACAAACCTTGTCAGAGCACTCCCTGATAAAATACCTGTGGTTTAAAGCTTCCCGTTCTTTCGGCAGTACATAAAGAGTGCCTCTGTGGCCCACTCATTCAGGAAGAATGTCACAGCTTAAGAATGCTCATTCACACAAGCAGTAGGAGTTAGTGACTTATGCTTCCTAATTCGGGAACCGTTGTCTCCTATGCAAAATTCGCATCAGGATTAAACTATAAATACTGGAAGAGTTTTCCCCACAGCTCCTCCTTCGTGCCGTTTTATCAAAAGATTCATGACGTCTGGATGAACTAGTGTTCTCTGCAGCACTTAAAATGCCCTCAAACTGGCAGATTTAGACTTGGTGTGCTTAGGCCAAGGAATGTAGACAAAGGAAATTCCTTCCAATGTTGTATGTTGAGAAAATAGAACCCCCCGTGCCTGCCCCACACTGCCCCTTAAGCCATTTGTCAGGGGCCCGTTTCTTGTCCTGGGAGTGAAAGAAAATAAAGTTCTACCTGCTTTTCTGCCTTAAATAACTATGAGGAGTCTTGTTGGGCCATAGACTCATAATAATCACGATAATTAAGATTTATACTTAAATACCTCTTTATGTCTCAAGAGTACTAATGTTAATTAATTATGCTTCCTGAAGCTCCTGAGGAGTTGCCAAATTCTGTGCTATTATCTTCTCCTGTCATATGGAAATCTCCTTTGTTGCAGAAAAGGTGAAGCAAGAGACTCCCCATGCCGCATAGCACATTAGTGGTTTGGCCGGAAATGAAACCCAGACATCTGAGCCCCCCATGTTTTCGGGCCCTGAGTTCAGCCTGCTGTTCAGAAAGAGAAGAGAAGGATCTGGAAATCAAAAGATGGACCACCATGAGTTAGAAAACACTGTTGACAAAGGACAGTTTATTTGAAAAGAACAAACCTTTTGCTATGGCTTTCTCATGTGGAATTCTTTGAAATACTTTTCAAGATCACACTAAAAGAGAGTCTGAAAATAGAATTGAAAGAAAAGTTCTGTTTTTTCTTTCTCTCTCTCTCTCTTTCTTTTTTTAGGGCATTAGAGAGAAACTAAAAGCTTAAAGGAGGGAAACAGATGTGTTTTCTGGCCTCCACCATTATTTTTATCTTTGCAGCAGAATGGAAAGTGAACCCTACTGTTAGGCTACCTCTCTTCCCATGGTTATTTTTTTTCTCTTTTACTGTATAGCCTTACAGATAAAAAGTCACAAAGATTTACTCATGAAGATTTACATAGTCCTAACATTTACTTTTGAGCCCTAACTGAGATTAGAAAACGGAAGTCATTTAAGTCATTCAGCATGGAATTAAGAGGATGACGGAGCGCTTTGCTTTGTGATATTGCTGAGGGGAAAAGTGATTTCATCACCCATGTTTAGAAGCCTAGTGCCTTTTGGGTTCTCTTGGAGGTGCAGACATGGCACGTTTAATCCAGAGCTTTGTCAGGAGTGCATGTGTGGCTGTTTTACAGTCTTGGTTGTTCAATTTGCTGGGAGCGCTTTCAGGCTGAACTCTGGACCTGATAGTCCTCCTTGTATAACTCTGGATAATGTGCCTTAGGTCAGGAGCAAAGTGCACATGAATGTAGCACCTGGGGATGCTCAACAAACTCTTCAGAAAATAGAAATTGAGCATCAGACAAGCAGACATTCCTGCTTGGCGTGCATATGCTTGGGGTTGGCGAGGAGTTGTAGCTTCTGTACTGGAGTGAGCTGTGGAGGGACAAAATGGTCTGCTGCTTGTTTGAATGCCACTGGGTTAATGGAGCACCCATATTCTATTCCAGAGATTCCTGACAGGAAATAGGGCTTGATGCCACCTCCTGCTGCCTAGATATGAGATTTCTTACCTGATGAGAGCTACGAGGATAGTATTCGAGGAAGCATAACCCTTATCTTTCTGTTGGCTTTTCCCCTCACAGCTGGAATTCACCTTTCTGCAGTCATCTTTGTGTTCTGAATATCTCCGACATGGGTTTCTACTGTTAGCATAAAACAATATATAATGGACATATTTAAACAAAATGAAAGGAACCAGTTGGAAATTAGACTTAAAAATGGCACGATAATTTCAAAATTTGACTATTGATAGAAGTCTATAAAAGAGAGTGGTCATTTTTTCCCCTGTGTCTGCATTTAAAATGATGTTAATGACTACCTCACTATAGAGTGTAATCATCACGGGAGGTTCGCTTGATTGAGAAGTTGCTAGGGTCAAGTAGAGTAATGTGCCCCTGGTTTTTCATAAACTCTAGGTCTGTATACCCTCCCACGTGCCAGGCTTCCCAAAGCTTTATACACAAAGAGCATTTCTTTACTGTGGCAAGTAGGCCCCTATCAGACACAGCACAGTGTGCTAGGGAAGGAAAATGAACAAACAAACCACCCGTGTTCCTACCACATTGTCTTTGTGCGAGTTTCATAATCTTGCACTACATGTGGCAATTCCTGACGCTGAAAATAAAGTGACAATACATTTCATACATCTGGGATAAAAGAAGTTAGAAAACATAGTGCTTTTCAGAAAGTTTAGATGTGACCTGATGAAAGTTTTGCTGGCAAACTTGATAGAGAAGGCATGCGCTGATTTGAATCAGAAGTCTGGAAAATAGCCTGTTTTACCGATTATGCACTAACCTATTTACTTTCGATCCCACCCCAAATTCCATTTTTCCGAGATCAGATGAGATCGGGAGTGTTCAGGGTGGTATGGCTGTAGGTGAAATTCTGTTTTTCTATTCCTGACATTTGCTACATTTAATTGAGTCAATATTTTGGATCTTTCTAGAGGCCTTGTGTAAGGAGTGTGTTTGTGTGTTCCCTTTCTGTGGTGAGGCTGATTGTCCCTGTCTGTCAGTTATTTTCATTGAGGCTCTTTTAATGTGTGGTTTAGATAAATTCAGCTCCAGATCCTCAGGAGAGTCTTTTTACTTCCATTAGGGAATTGTATGTGTGAGAGCAGGTGGTGCCTGGGGGTCTCTGAGGGCATGAGAACAAATCAGGGTGAACGACTGACTAACTTCAGTTTTAGCACTAAAATTCCAACACCTTAGGAAAGCCCTATTCCTAGACAACATGCAAGGACGTGCTTGGGACTATCCCAGTTTTAAAACGTCAAGTCCAATGTCTCAGGAATCCCCTCAGTCTCAGGCAGTCTGGAGTGGTGGGTCACCCTAGTACAAATGGAACTCCTCATACTTATATATAAAGACTTTAAAAACACAAATCTGGTCAATGCCTTGTTAAATAAACTAGGTGCTATCTTCCACTAAATATATGCTTATAATGACCTGGAAGGCTGGGTTTGAAGACTGAATTCTCAGACTCTTGGAGCTCCCAGCTGGAACACAGTAGTTTTAGTAGAGCTGGTTTCTACCCAAGGCCCCTGTCCTGGGCCTTCTACTATATAGAAAGAGGTACATGTGAGGTGCATGTGGACACTCCACCCATCTGTCTTGGCTCAGTCCTCGTCCCTCCCTTGGGTCTTGGGTCAGAGGATACTCAAACTGGTGGTGTGATCACCCCTGGCTGACAGATGGAGGCCAGCCAGTCCGAGGAAGTGTGTTTGGGACCTGTGAGGAAGTAATTCCGGGTCCTGGGCACTTAGAGTGAGGTCTAGAAGTGAAGAGTGGACTCTGGTGGTCAGGTCCCCTCGTAGATTCAGACTGTATGTTGAAGGCACAGTGAGAAGGGGACCAGAGTGAGATCGTTTCAAGTAATGGATTACTGACCATTTCCAAGAATGACTTACTCAGTTGGGGTGATAGAACCTTTTCTTCAGCAGAGGTAGGAAATCCTCATAATGATGGGGAACCATTTGGTTCAGGGACTTTGCAAAGGGAATTTCCTCCTGCTTTATTCACTGTATTACCTCTCAAACTGCAGAACAGCCTTCAAGGCCCCCCTCTGAGATGTTACATCAACTACAAATAATCTGAAAATACATATTGATGTAGTGTAACTCAAAACTACTCTGAAATGGAGTTTGGGATAATAAAACTCAAAATACAATTGGAATTTGCTAGAATGGATTACTGCATGAATTGACACAGGGCCATCACATGTGGCTGCACAGGTTGTGCACTGCACAATTTCAGGTGTCGCCTTTCACATAGACTACTGTCTGAATGGCATCCCCCAGAGTTTTACAAAGCATGGACTGCATGGCAGTATGCAGCATCCGAAACTGAAGTTACAACCATCTATTTAATTTTTCTCCTGCTAATATAGATATTCTTCTAGTTGAACTGTGTTAAAATTTTAATTTGAAGATTAGGGCTACTTTTATTTGTTTCTTCATTAAGACTAACCTTAATTATCTACTATGGAATACAAGAACAGAAAATCAGATCAAGTTTCAATTTATTTTAAATAATAATTTTCTGCTTAAAGATGCAGGGGTGAAATGAGAACTGAGTAAGCAACCTTTATGGTTTACAAGTTTTACTTTTTCAAATGGTAAGTGAAGACTAAAAGCATAAGAAATAGGTTTGAAAATTCATTTTGTAATCACTTAAATAGTATATCAAAGTTTAATTTTATTTCCAAATAAGCTTTCATATAGACACCCTGTTAGTTCTGAATGGAAAAAATGTAGGAAATATTTTTATCACCAGCTCTTGTTGATGGTGATCTTTAAAAATATTTTAAAATGTTTCTACAAATTCTCATGGGAATATTTTAAAACAGAATATTCTGAACATCTTGGTGAATACAGAGTCACCAAAAAAATTAAGTGGATATACTTTTGCATTTTTCAGACATACTAATTTAAAATATCTTATCCATGAGCAATTTTAATAGAGAAAATACACTTATTTTTCTGTGTTGTGTTTGGGCAAAAGGAAAAAAAAAAGGGTTTGTTCAGTCTCCCTGAGGACCACCAAGCAGAGAGCAAAATTGTTCTTTAGATATTGTTATACAGGCTGGTTAATAATGTGTTCATGAATACAAATGGACCTGCCAAAACAGTTTGAAAGTAACCACCAAATCATCAGAGAATAACAAAAGTGGTACAGAAATTATCTGTTTCTGGGATAAAAATACCAAAATTGCAATTAAAAAGGCCAACTGTATAATAACAACAGAAAAAATAACAGAAATGGTCATAATTCATTGATTGCTGAAATTTTTCCAGTGAAAATGATTTGTGCTTTCTTTCTACTCTTTTCCTTTTTAGAGGACTGGAGGTTAGGGGACAAGGGAGGGAAACAGAGTTAACATGAACCAAACTGAATTTTGGGTTTTATTACCTGTCTTATAAAATAATCTATTCAGTTATAAAATCTTTAATGTATGTTTAGCTCATTTTAGTGGGTATAAGTTCATATATTTTTAAACTCTGAATGCAAACTTACCAATCTTTGCTTTGCTTTTTAGGTGCAGACCCAAATTATCCTGAGGTAATTTATGAAGGTAGCTATCATGTTTTCTTTATTCTGTATTTTTTGAAAATATTTGTCTAAAATAAAGTAAATCAACTAAAGGAATACCTTTAAGCTCAGTTAAATATACACTTCAAGCATTTCATAGGCCAAAATAATATTTCAAAAATCGTTCAATATTGATGGCCATTTTCCCTTGATATTTATAGTGCCTGTAAATAGCATTTTCTCTCTCATGCTCAGTTCTTGGAAGTAGTAAATCCATTGTGCTGTAACAGACAATTTGTTTCCATAATTGGGAACTAATTACTTGTTTAAAAGCCATGCCTACCAAGAAAAGAGAGGTGTATCAGTTTCTAGTTATGACAATAAATCCAATTCAAAATTATGTTTCTTATATAATAAGAAATTTCAGCTCACAGATAGGAACCTCAAAGGTGGGGCATGTTTCAGGGTGGGTGAAACCAGCAGCTCATCCATGGCATCAGCGGCCCAAGTTTTTTCCATCTCTACCCTCCCCTGACTGTTGTGCTGGCTTCCTTGAAGGATAACTTCACTTATGGTTTTTAGATGGGGCCATCAGAGGGGGCTATTGTTGTTTATGATGATGGGGGAAAGGAAAGAGCTTCGGAAAGGGTTCCAGAAGAAAGAGAACTTTTCCATTTGGCCCTCCTTGTATCAGATTCAAGACCCAGTAGGTCATGATCCATTCTTGCCTCTATTACTGATAAGTGGGATGCATTAACCCCTGACTCACTAGAACCTCCCATGGAGTTTAGATCTACTTCCTTGGAGGATGTACTTGAACCCCTTGAGGTTCTCTTAAGAATGTAAAGGAAAACCCAAAAGACCCAATATATTAGTTTTTTTGGGGGGGAGGGGGTATTTCCCTGGCTGGGAATTGAACCCAGGCCGTAGCGTTGAGAGTGCCAAAGCCTAGCCACTACACCACCAGGGAACTCCCATTATATTAGTTTTTAAACAAATATGTATCTCATCTATACTTTGCTATTTGAATTGAATGCCAGGTTTGTTTTAGTAGGTGTGAAAATCCATCTTAGATTTTCAGACTATCTTCATAACAAGGAGGCCTCTGTTTGGGGAGGTGGCAGGCTAATTCCAAGACTTGGCTTGAACTCTAAGATTCATTAAAAGTTAGATTGATTAAAATGTTATGTTTATAGTTATTTTATAAAGCATTCTTTTCTTTAATTTTATATTTTATATACACATTTATTTTGTCTATAATTGATTCTGAATTTATGTGTTTATTATATGTGTGTGTATTTAACTTGAACTAATTTTAACTGGGGAATTATATTGTTTTTACCAGTTATGTAGGTGTTAAGCTATTTTCTTCGAGCTATGGTTTGGATGAATTTGTGTATGCGATATATGTATTTTTGTTTTTTTTTCTCCTGATACAGTTTAAAGGAAGAGTATTTTAAATTGTGTCACAGAGAAATATGTTTCAGTTGTGATTTTACTTTTAAAATTATGTTTTGGACTTCTTTCCAGTAACTTCAATAGTTAATGTCATATTTCTTTGATCTCAGATCCCATTTTTCAGTCTTTGAGTCAAAATATCATGGTATTAAACTATAGATCCTTTAATGAATACATTTTGCATGAGTGACTGGATATGATACAAAGAGGGAAAAATAACCAAGTAAATGATATCTCTTAGTGTTTGATTGAAATTGTTTTAATATATTCAAAATGGAAATGGTGAGAATGTAGTTTTGGAGTTAATAATAAAACAGTAAACAGTTTGAAAATAGATGCTTTTTCTGTTACTTTTCATTCACATTCAAAGGAACACTCTACTAATAAAAACATAATTTAAATTGGTTACCCCGAGGCTTGCATGATAATTCTACCGAGGGAAGTTTAGATGGGCTGACTTAATGAGGTTTGTTCAGATTGCACATTGAAGTCTCCATCTATTTAGAATAAAAATACAAAACATTTATATACAACATTGTCTGTAATAAGCTTAGCACATTTTTAATGACTTCTTTATGTAATATTTCTAATAAAAACTTTGCCCACAAAAAACATCAGTCATTCATTTTCATCCTGATCCATGTAGACTAAAATCAGTTCAGAAGATGGCAACTACATCTGAGATGTGATATGAGAGCATAGCCTCACAGTCCTAAATGTTTCATTGGCACAATTCTGTTAATTAATTCTGAAACTGAAATATTGGTGATTCAGAACTCTTCAAAAAAATTCATGTGTGGACCCAAGTACCCCTCTCAGTGCTGATTGCACATTCCGTCCTGATGGGCTGCCTCTTACCCAGATAAGATGCATCTGCCCTGGAGTCAGGGCTGCTGCTTTCCAGGCTGGTTCCTGTTTAGGCTCTGCCACCACCTTGCCAGTTAACCTTAGAGTAGTCAGTTAACTCCGCTGACATTTTTCTTTTGTAAATCTGGTAGTGTGACTCCATCTCTAAAGACCTTTCCAGGTCAGTAAATCCGTGATGCTTCGATGGCTGATTATCTTTCGCATTTATATTAAATGCTTCATCAAAAAAGGTATATATTCTTCTGTGCAAAGAAAAACCCTAAACATGACTTAGAATTTGACCAACAAAACAGTGATGGAAAGATCGGGATTGAGTACAGTTTTGGCATTAAGAGTCCCAATACTACAATGGATTGAATCCAACAGCTGGGTCCTATTCCTCCCAGCTGGGCTGTTGGTGGTTTGGAATCTTGTGATTTAACTGACTGTGTTCTGGGTTGTCCTGTGACCTCGTGTTTGTTGGCAGTCTAATGACAACTTCATGGTTCCGTCTCTTTCCCATTTCTCCAACTGTAGATTATGGGACTGCAGCGAATGATGTTGGTGACACCACAAACAGGAGTAATGAGATTCCTTCCACAGACGTTGCTGATAAAACCGGTCGGGAACATCTCTCGGTGAGTGGGATAAACAGTTGTTTCCTTGGCTGGTTTAAAGTACTTTGGATGCTGAAATGTGGGAGAAAATGGAGCTGCTTCAACACAAGTCTTTCAAGGAGACATTTATATTGTTCAGATGTTCAGGATGCAAATTTGCCATTGAAGTTTGGAAGCATTCAAAAAAGGGTTTAAGAGAAGTGATAAAGGTTGCTACATAGCCTCTGACTGATTACTAGTGATTCCTGTTTTAAATATCTTTCCTTTTAAAGGTTATTACTAGAGGAGCAAGAAACCAGCTTTCTCATTCAGGCACATAGGTAATTTATCTTAGACACCGTCATACCTGTTTTCTTAAGTATTTTGATAAAGTTTTTATTGCCCACCAAATGTAGAGCTATAATGTAGGATGATATAAAAATATGAATGAAATGCAGGTCCATTCTTTTTGGATCTTATAGTTCAGTCAGAGGTCTGAAATGTGAATACCAGCACCTAAAATACAAATAGAGGCTGAGTAAGGCGATTTCAAAGACCAAAATAGAGGGGCAGGGGCTCTGTTCCTACCTGCTGGGAGAGCCAGAGGAGCCTTTGTGGGACAGGTGGCTTTTTCCATGGCCTGCGCAGGATGCCTATGATTTGGAAAAAGAGGAACAGAAGGGAAAGCATTTTGGGTGTTTGAACAAGAGCTTGCAAACTGGAAAACAGTCTTGATTGGAAGGTAAGGTACATGAAGGGCGGCAGTTGGAGGCCAGGTTGGAGCAGTTGGTTGTGCCAGGTCATGAGGTTTTGAAACTCAGTGCCAGGTGGTTAGATTTATTGCACAGTGAGGAGAATTCGAAAGGGGCTTGTGAGAGCCCCAGGGTCACGTGGCTCTAGGGTTCTGTGGCAAGGTGGTCTGTCAGCTGCTCAGGTAAAAACCCAGCAGGCTTCCTCCATTTATTTTTTCCTCACTTGTCCTGCATGCCCAGTTGCACCTGCTGTGAGCTTTCTCCTTAGAAACTCCAAACCCGTGCATATTTCTTTATCTCCACTGCTGTAGCCAAAGGCTAATACTCAAGTTGGCAAACTAAGGCCCATCGGCCAAGTCTGGCTCAAAAATCGATTTATGTGAAGTCTGCAGGCTAAGAATCTAAGAATAGATTTTTTATTTTTACATTTTTAAATAGTTTGAAAAAATAATCAAAGGAACAATAATTTGTGACATGTGAAAATTTTATGAAATTCAAATGTCAATGTCCATAACTGAAGTTTTATCAGAATGTAGTGATGTCCATTTACATATTATCTGTGGCTCATTTTGTGCTGCAATGGCAGGTTAAGTAGTTGCGGCAAAGATTGTGTGGCCTGCAAAGCTGGAGTTGTTTACTCTCTGGCCCTTTCCAGAGTGAGGTTGTCATAATTGCTCATTCCTGGATGCCTGCCACCGCCTTTGACCCTGCTCCCCTCTCCCACTCTTACCTTCTGGCCTTCCTCCACACAGCAGCCCAAGGGACCCTTTAAAGCACAATCAGATCACTCTTTTATTACTATTCTCAGAGTCTTCCCCATACATTGGAATAAAACTTTTATTATAAAAGCCCGACTCTTTGTGGTGGCTAAAAGGGCCCTACATATCTTATCCGTCCCCGTCTGCCTGACTTCATGTCCCACATCTCCTCACTGCTTACCACCACCTACCGTTTTTGTAGTGCATATGCCGTGCTTACCTTGTCTCACAGCCTTAACATCTGCTGGTCCCCCTCGAAAGCATGCACTTCCTGAAGGTCATCACACGGCTTCAGATAGGGTGGCCAGCAGGCAGCCATTATTCTCCCTTATTTTCTTAAAAAATCTTATTATAGAAAATTTTCAAACATGCACAACAATGCAGAGAATAATAAAGTGAATCCCACTGAGTTTTTTACCATCTTCAAAAACTATCAGTATTTGTCATTCATGTTTTTCTCTCTTTTCTCCTCCAGGTAGGTCGGTAGGTATTATAGGTATATGGGAAGAGATGGACAACGATATACATATAGCTAATATCTATCTCTATTTGGATATATTATATATGACATATATCTATCGGTACATCTGTATATAATAGCAATTAGGTACCCATTTTTATAACCTATAACTTATGTTTTCTCATTTGTAAACTAGGGATAATAATAGGACCTAATACTTGATCATAGAATTCTTGAGGATTTAAGTGAATTGATGTACGTAAAGTTCTTCAAAGAGCAAGTAGTAAGCATGCCGTAAATATTAACTGTCATCATCGCCACATCTAGACAGAGGGAACTAGTTTGCAAGGCCATAACTGCATTCCCTTCCTTTCTCTAGGTCTACGCGGTGGTGGTAATCGCATCTGTAGTGGGATTTTGTCTGCTGGTAATGCTGTTCCTGCTCAAGTTGGCAAGGCACTCCAAGTTTGGCATGAAAGGTAAGAAGGGTTGTGTTTATTTTACTTCTTATATGGAATCATGTTGACTTATGACTAATGCTAATTACCACTAAAGCAGGAAGCAACTAGATTTACGATGACTAGGTTTTAAAGCTAAAAGAAATTGCAACAAGGATATGATATTACAAACTAAGACAGAGGAAGCTCTTGATTACTCAGCGCTATCCACTTTCCAATGAGGCCAGTTGTTGCAGAAGACACAGAGCTGGTTTCTTGAATGTTCAGGGACTAATAGTGATGTGGACATGGAATGCCCGAGCTTTCCTTTTGCTTCGGAAAGGCAGCTGAGGCTCAGCAGTAGGCTGGTTACACACACGTGTATTTTGTGCAGAAAGATCCTTTCTGATGTTCATTTGACTTTTAGATCTTCCGTGGTGCGTTTTTGGTGTCGCTACTGCTTTTTCAGATTCTCATCTTTCAAAATTTGAATAGCATTGGGAAGCCGAATGAGAACAGCCAGGGCAGTATAGCAAAGCTTGTGGATGAGTGACTTTTTTTTTTTTTAAGTGGAAAAATCCCGAGGGCTTGATGAAGCCCAAATGCTTGATGTTGCCCAAGAATAGGTCACTGGTCTCTTTTAAAGGATTGAAAATTAATTCTAGGGGGAAAACTTGTTTAAATGCTCCTATTATACAAAAAGCCAAGAGTTTTAGTTGTTTAAAAGCATTTGCTCTGAAGTTTAAACTTATATATTGACTGCTATGTTATTGTTGAATTTTGTGTGCTTTCTCATAAATAGCCACTAGTTTGGGAAAACTGTAAAGAAGATTTAGTGGTGTCTTAGTTGCGCTGGAGAGAAAGTCTTGAGGGTTTTCTCAATCTGTATGGTTTATTACAAGTATCATTACTGTTGGTTGTTCACTTAGAAGGGGATATTTAAAGAGTAGGAAGTTGCCCAGCATACACTGGACTCTGGGGTGGATCATATCTATTTCTGATGTTTTCTCCTCTTCCTTTGTTGGTGTTCATGACCAAGATTCCTAAACCCAATGTCATTGGGGAGCGATAGTGATAAACTGGGGCTTAGAACCCCTTAAACCTCCTCCTGAACCCCTTGGCCTGCTGATCCTTGACATTTTTTTTTTTGGTGGGGGGAGGAGGAAAGATCTCTCCTTCTTCAATTATAATTAAGTCTTGGGAGTGGAACTCTACTACAGTGATTTTAATTAATCCTACAGTAGTGGTGCATAAACTGGACTTTGCATCAGAAACTCTTTGAGGGCTTATGAAAAGAGATTTCTGGGCCACCCTGAGAGTTTCTGATTTAATAAGTCTGTGGTAGGCCTGAAAATGGGCATTTCCAGCAGTTTCCAAGGGATGCTGCTGTTGCCCGAGCAGTCTTGGAGAATCACTGTTCCACGGGATAAACGTGAGTGACCAGATCTCTTTTCAAAGGTGGCTAGACATGGGAGAAGCATTACAAACCAAACCCATCCGTTGCTTCACAGACTGTCTGGGTCTCTCTGTTCAGCCAAGCTTCTGCTCCCTGCATGTCAGCCACCTGCTGTGCAGTTTTGCTCTCGTTTTGATCACGTGCTTCCTTTCCTTGGAGGTATGTGGAGTGGATGTCCCAAGCATAAATTTTAAGAGAGAGAACCAGAATCTAGCACTGTTACTTTTCCTCCTTGGGAGTTTAGTCTGAGATCTTTCATCTCATGGACTCTTCAGGGGGAAGATACGTCCAGGCTTTTCTGGGAACTCAGCAAAAGCTTTGGGAACCTTAGCACAATATTAGGAGCCTCTCTGCACCTGAACTTTGTGTTAGAAAAATGACTGACACAATGACCTGTGAAAGTTAGCATATTCCCTGTACCTCAGTACTGGAGAATTAAAGGCAGACATCTTGTTTCAGGGAGGATTGTATTTCTTATAGAGACTCTGGAAGTAAGACTGAAACAGTATTTTGTTTGGATAATTTGGGTGATTACTTGCTAAGGCACCTACATTTTCCACACATAGCCTAAGGGTATATAGCCTTAATGAATTGTAAGAAACATTTTGCTTAACCTTGTCAGAGAGCCAGTAAATGTCTTCCTTCAGGCAGTATGTTTCACGCTCTTATTTTTAAATATAAATTAAATAGTTAAAAAAAAATGTGTCTCGGAGACTCACACTGTTGTTTAGAATAGCTTCTTTTTCTATTTTTAGCTACATGTCTGTCTGTGCCATGCTTTGAACAAAACAGGCCTGTTCTGAGGTTGTTGTTTTACTAGTCAGATGCAGAGTTGATAAGTTTTGAAGATCTAGATCAAGGCTCATGCAGTGAGTCAAATGAAACTGCATAAAAAGTGGTGTTTAAAAATTAATATGTTAATGTGCTTTAAATGCTATTAGGGCTGGGATTATTGCTGGAGAAAAACATGTTTGAAAAAGGGAAGAATATGTAAAAATGTTATACTTCCTGAGATAACTAGGGAATATGTCAATTATGATTTCTGAGCAACAAGGTATGAAAAGTGTGGAGCCTTGGCCAGTACCAATGGCGTGGTTCTGTGTGAGGCCAAAGCTGATGTGCAAATGAGCTATTCCAAATCTAATGCTTGCTCTCATAAGCACCTTCGGGGAAATTCTACCCTCATTTGTATTTCCTGTCCTGGCAACAGACTGAAACTAAAGATGGCTGCCAGCCCACCCGTAGGCATTTACGGCTTTTTGCCCATCCCCAGCATTGCACAATTCAGTCTTAAACATTGACTGTCTTCGTCCATGGTAGCAGCCTGAGGATTATAAACTGCAGTTTTAATACTGTTGATTTGAAGAGCCCAGGGTAACACGAACTGGAAACCTCTTCAAATCACACTAACTTCAAGGCCACTCAAGCTTTATGGATTGACCTGAGAACACAAACTTTATTGATGGCATTGCTTCTGTGGGAAGGTGGTCTGTAAATTCCAAACCAGAGTCAGTGAGCTGTTGTGTGCCCTTTGGAGCTGGGTTTACATGCCTATAAATTGATGGCATTGGTGGTGTATGGGGCTGAAATAAATATAGGGGAGCCAGAAAAATGAAGAGGGCTTGACATTCATCACACTGCTAAGAGTAGTTGTGGCCATCAGCTTTGTGTTCCTTGTATTTCGTGATGGAATTCCACATAAGATATGTATTCCCTGGCACTGATGCATCCTTTGTCCAGAAATATCTCACTGACCCTAAGAAGTCCCATAGGAGGATCCGCAATAGGGAGCCTCTCTCTCATTCAGTGTGGACAGCCTGCGTATTTCCTCTGCAGCCTCCTATCCTTGCACATAAACCACCAATATGCATTCCCCCCGCTATTCGAGCTGGAGCTATTGGCCAAGCAGCTACGCTGGTGGAGGATGCCGAGCTAGGTTTTCTTAACTCCAGTTTCAAGGTCCACAGTTTAAGTTTCTCCTCTTATAAATGATCTTCTAAATGTCTTTCAACAGCAACCAAAAATTGGGTTATTTAAAAAAAGTCATAAACATAGTGGGGCCAAAGCTAAAGAGGTTGAAGGTTAAAGCCTTTTCCGTGAGCTGAAAACGATTCTGAAAAGTTTAGGAGGTTGAGTTTAACAGATATTTGGATCAACTTTTAAAAGAGGGAAAAATGTGACTGAAAGCCAGAAACAGAGTTGTAGGAACATCTGTTAAGGACAAACTGTTTTCCATATGCCCCTCCACCCAACCCCACTATTTTTTTTAAAGACAAATAATAGTAACACATGAAGGCATTCTTGCTTTTTGCAATTTCATGCACTTTAGAAGAAGATGGGACTAAAACTGGAAGTTTCTCTTCACCCTCCTGTCCACTACCATTTCCACTCTTAAGGATAACCTCTTTAAGCATCTAGAATGCACATATCATGTAAATAATGAAATATATAGCTTCGCTTTTTATGTAGATAATCAAATTTATTCATTTTTGGTTCTATAAAAATTATAATACTAATTTTGTCTGCATCTTTTATAGGAGACCAGTTTGCTTGGTAGATCTTTTCATAGCAATACCTAAGTGTCTACTCCATTTTATTTTAATAATATTTCCAAGTAGTCTGGTATCTGGCTACTTGAGTCTGAAACCTAACTGTGCCTCCTGCCAGCTGTTTGAGCAAGTTTCTCATCCTTTTGCCTCAGCAATTTTATCTATAAAGGAGCAATAATAGGGTTATGATAAGACAAACTGAGTTTATATATGTGTGAAGCACTTGGGAAAGTTTTTGGCATAGATAAATACTGACTATTGTTCTTGTTGTTGCATTATGATTTATTTTCTTATTTTAATGGACATTGACATTTTTCCTAAGTTTTCAGAAAATTATTTCAAATAATACCTTATATATATAGATACTTCAAAATGGATTGCTAAGAGATACATGTGTATGTTTTAAATATTGCTAGATTACCTTGCATGAATGCTTTATCATTTTGCACTCCCACCAACAGTATGTAATAAGGATATCCTTTCGTTCATATTTTCATCTATGTCAGATATTATCACTCTTACATTTTTGCCAATTCAGTTAAAATGATATTTTGATTAAGAATAAGGTTAAGCATCTTTATATGTGAAGAGTAGGAAGATATGTTTATTTTTACTTGTTGATATACAGACATCTTATAAATTATGTATATTATCCTTTCTTGGTTATATATGTTGCTTATTTTCTTCTAGCTTTGACTTTTAAAAAATAGTGTCTTTTGGCAAACAAAAGGATTTACCTCTTTACAGAAGCAAATTTGTCTGTCTTTTTCGTGTTAGTTTTTGTGTCTTGCTTATTAGGAAGGTCTTCCCCACCCTAAGGAGGCAAATACACTTTTTAATATTTGTTTTACTAGTTTTACTCTATGTGTATTTTAAAACTTACATCTTTAATCTTTTTGAAAAAAATTTAAAACTTGGTATGAAGAACTCTGTCTTTTTCAGAGTTACATAGAATAAAGATATTTGAACAAATTTTAGTGTGACATTTCCAGAGAGACCAGAGTATTATTTTAGCTTTCTGGAATCAAAAAGTCACTGATAAAAATAAAAAGAAATTTTGAAGAATTTGGCAATTAATTCTTTTTTGTAAAGTAAGTAATAAGCATTATTAGTTCTCTCTTCAAGTGTGGGAATGTAAACCTCATAAAGTAGTATCACAGAAAATAGATTTTCATGAGAACAGTTTTACTGCCTTCCCTAAAGCTTCAGATGGAGTTCAAAGTATATCTTAGTGCTTTCTTAGTAGAGAACAACATTTATAAGTAACAATCAAATCCTCAGAAATTTTAGAAAAGACACCAGTTGAAAGAGTTATTCAGTAATTTGACAAGTTGAAAATTTATTGAAAAAAAAAAAAGAATTAGCCCAAGCATTCTTTTCCTGTTATTTGGAGATGTTATAAAAATCATTTTCCCCATATGTTTGGGGGAATGAAGATCTACTTTCCAAAGTCTCTTATTTCTTTTAGGGCAACATTTAGGTTATGTCTATATGAGGGCAGAACATGCTTATTTTTTGCAGCATCTTGAAAATAGGTATAGAGCTTTCAGGAACTGGCCAGATCATGCAAGACAGGAAGTAAAAGAAGCAGCTTTTCTCCCCTTAGCCTTGCAAGTGCACTGACCTTGAACTTTTAAATTACTGGTCTTATATGGGCATTCAATAAGCCCAGTGTGATTCAGGGAAGAGCCCAGGTTTGCCTGTAATGTAGAAAGTGCTTCCAGTATTGTATATAGACTTCCCACACTGCTAGTTTCTCTTAAAAGTAAAGGATTCCTTAACAAATTAGATTTTACATTTAAAAGTCAGGAAAACTTGTTATCCTGTCTTTAGTCCTTCTAAAATCTTGTAGTGAATTCACTTTGACCTCCTTACACGGATCATGGTGTACTTTAACAAGGATTTCCCAAATCAGAAGACCTACTGGTTTTCTTCTTTTCTCTCTTTATTTCTTATTTTTAACCTTTAATTTTTTTGTCCCTGCTGTTTTATCCTTTCACTTTTCTGTGCTTCCTAATTTTGCATTCTTTCTCTCTTGCCTTTCTTCCTCCTCATTCCTAGCATCTGATGTTGGTGGACAAGCTTTTCAGAATTTATGAAGAACACAGATAGCTTGGCTTAAATTCTAACATATGCTCTGATTTTATCTTATTTTGGGCAAGAATACTGAATAGCTATAGGAATAAATTTAGCTCTAAATTGGCAGAATTGTCACGTGGTGATTCAGAAGAGAGCCTGTTTGAATATCTCACATCCTTCATGTTTGTAAGTTGTTAACTCCTAAGTCTTCAAACCTAGGAGCATATAGATATATAATATTGGTGACTTACGAATCACACAAGCTTGGGTTCAAATCCCAGATCTCCCACCTGCTAACCATAATTTTGGGCAAATTTTTAAACTTCCTAAATCTTAGATTCCTCTTTGGTTAAAAGAGGCAATAATACCCATCTATCAGGCAATTGTAAGAATTAAATCAGTGCTCAGTTTAGGGCCTTGCTCATTGAACTAATTCCATAAGAGGTAGTAATTTTTCAAATTTATGTTATAGTAATACATTATTAAGGAAAAAAGTATGGGGAGAGTCCTGTTTGAACTTGTCTGAATTGCAGAGAGATGTCCTAAATGTATACAGTGTATAGTAATGTTTTAAGGTTTATTAGTTGAGTTTATACAAACAATTATAATTATGTCTTTACTTTATAGACATGTATTATGACTATAAAGTTATTGAAACAAATGCTAATTTTAAGCCCTTCAGTCCTTAAAGGCACTATGCGCAGATTATTGCACTCTTAATTTTATTGTCCTTTTATACATTTTATCTGTTGAAATTGTTTTAGGCTTTCAGAGAAGTCTGATTGGTTGGTTGGTTGTTTTTTTTTTTTCCTTTTTTTATTTTTAAATTACATTTGACATACAAAATTATATTGGTTTCAGGTGTACAACACAATGAGGAGTCATTTATATAACTTATTAAATCCTCATTCTGATACATCTGGTTCCCATCTGACACCATAGATAGTTATTACAATGTTATTGACTCTATGCCCTATGCTGCACTTTACATCCTGTGACTATTCTGTGACTATGAATTTACACTTCTTGATTTCTTCCCCTTCTTTATCCACCCCTCCAGCTCTCCTCTCATCACTCCAACAAATCTAGTACCCATCTGACACCACACAAAGTTATTGCAACCATATTGACTAAATTCCCATGTTATACTCTACATCCCCATGATTATTGCCTTGTAACAACCAAACTAAACTTCTCCATCCCTTTCCCTTATTTTACCCATTCCCTCATCTTTCCTCCTATCTTAAAGACGTCCCTCTAACATTCCTTGTAGTACTGGTTTGGTGGAGATGAACTCCTTTAGCTTTCTCTTGTCTGAGACTCTCTTCATGTGTCCTTCAATTTTGAATGCTAGCCTTGCTGGACACATTAATCTTGGTTGTAGATCCTTGGTTTTCATCATGTTGAATATTTTCTGCCATTCCTTTCTGGCCAGCAAAGTTTCTGATAAGAAATCAGGTGAGAATCAAATGGGAATCCCTTATAAGTCGTAACTTGCATTTCTCTTGCTGCTTTTAGAATTCTCTGTTTTTCTTTAACTTTTGCCATTTTAATTTTGATGTATCTTGGTGTATTCCTGTTTGGGTTCATCTTGTTTGGGACTCTATGTTTCCTGGGCTTTTATGTCTACTTCCTTTGCCATATTAGGAAAATTTTCAGTCACTATTTCTCCAAATAGGTTCTCAATCCCTTGTTTTTCCTCTTCAGGTTCTGGTATTCTTATGATGCAAATGTTGTTAGGTTTAATGTTGTCCCAGAGGAATCTCAAACCATTCTCATTTTTGGGGGTCTTTTTTTCTATTTGTTGTTCTGATTGGGTGTTTTCTGCTGGCTTTTCTTGCAAATCACTGCTTCGCGCTTCTGCTTCATCTAATCTGGTGACTCCTTTTATTCAGCTCTTCATTTCAGCTAATGTAATCTTTATCTCTGCCTGGTCCTTTATAACAGTTTGTATATCTTCCTTTATGCTTGCTGTCTCTCTGTTGAAATTATCATTAAGTTCCTGAGCATTTTTATAGTTGTTGTTTTGAGATCAGTCTCTGATGGGTTGTTTGTCCCCATCTCTTTTACTTTGATTTTTTTGTGGTGGTGTTTGCTCAAATTTATTTTGAGCTCCCTTTCTTTGGTTTCTCATTCTGGCAGCCTCTCTGTAGATATTCAGCTCCTTAACCCAATACTTGCTGCTGCAGTTTCTTCACTGCTGACACTGAGAAGGCAGAGGTCTGGGATGGCCAGGATTCACGCCTTTGTTTTCTTCCTGGGGCCACAGGGCTATGCGAGTAGTTTGGGCATAATTATGCCTTTCTGTTCTTGGTTTGCCCCAAGGACTCTGCCCTGAGCCTTAGGGTCAGCCCTACATGCTGGTTTCTCAGACTGTGCTGGTTGTGGGCTGAGAAACATGTCTACAGCCCCTTGCAGCTCCTCACACCCTTATTGGTCTCACTCCTCCCTGAACTAGAGTGAAATCAGGCCTCTGTGTCTCACGAATATGATCTGCATCTTCTGGGGGCCAAAGTGAGATCTGGTTGTGGTATCTCATGCCCCAGCCTCTGGGTCTCATTTTCTCTGTCACACAGACCGAGTGAGGTCTGTAATGCTCACCAGCAGCCTTTTTCTTCCTACCCCAGCAATAGAGTTCCAAGAGGGGACTCTCACGCAGCCCACATCTCGGCACTTCCCCCTTTTTTTGTCCTACATTAGCCCCTCTGCCCACCTGTAGATACTTTGATGTTTCTTAGTTGTGTTGTGCATTGCATAGGGTGTTCTTGGTTGAGTTATAGATGTTTTATTTGTTGTAATTTCCAGGGAAGTTTTACAGGGTTCCCTCTTATGCTGCCATTTTGTTGCTCCCTAATTGGTAGATTTGGTATGTAGGATGTATTAGTTTCTTTTGAGGAGAGCATTTACTGCAGGGGAAGGGCTCAGAGGGCAAGGGTGCAGGCAGGGGTGCAATGGGGAAGAGAACACTCCTCCCAATAACCATTAGTTTAAATATGAAAAGGAGCTCATTAACCCTTCTGTTCAAATGTGTTCCCCTTTTGCACAGAGGATATTACATCTGCTAAAATGATTTTTAAACAAAAATAGGCTTTAATTTTTTATGTATTTATAGTTAACTAAAGATGAAAAGAAGATTCCCCAAGGCTTGGCAAGGCAAATAGTGCTAGAAGGTCTTTGTTTCCATCAAGACTTCTGTGATCATCTAGAAACTTTGTTGGTCTCAGGACAGAAAGAATGCAAGAGATTATAGAACAGTAGAAGATAGATGATAGACAGAGATAGGTAGATAGATAGATAGATGATACGTAGGTGGATAGAGTGAGAATTTACATTCTAACTCTTTAAGTCTTTAGTAAGAGATTAATATCCTGAATTGAAGTCAGAAGGGTCATCTCAGCCTCAACTAGTGACAGTAGAAGGAAGGGAGGGGACTTGAGATCAGGGTAGGAGTCACGTGGGAGGGGAGAATGTTGGGAACAAGGTGGTGTTTCTATTTACAATCATGCTTGTCAACCTGAGTAGTTCTGGCAAAACTTGAGTCAAATCGACCACCCAATTGAACCTTTCCTACACTTACTTCCTGGATCATCTGTAGAAGAAAATTATATAAAGACCAGAAACAATAGTACAGAACCAAAGGGCATCTGAGGGTCCCCTCGAGCTGTAATATCTACCATCCTGGTAAGAAAATTATTCAAAACAATCACACACTTCCTAAAAGAATCTGCCATGTACCTCTGGTGATATTATTTATTACTTTGGTGTGTAATGGTATAGTCCATTTATTTTCCTCTACTGTGGAACAACAATCTCCTTATTATTAACATCTGAAATAGTTTGTCTTTTGGGTCAAAACTAAATAGTCCTGGATATATTTTCAAACTTGTGATCATCTCAAGGAAGAGTTGCCTCCAAGTTATAAACAGAAACTATTTCTTACTTGGTCGACATTTCCAATGACACTGTTTACAATTAATTTACATGTAGTTTGCATCTTGGCAAGGGCACCTGTGACATTTCAACTTGAGCACAGAGAAACAGCCCTGTCTAGCCATGTCTTCCTGGAATGGTGTGGGTTTTAGAAAGCAGACCAACAGTTGGGCTGTTTTCCAACCTTTTTGAGTCTGACTTCACAGCACTGTTTTGCTATTTCATTTGAAATAAATCCTTGGAACATTAGGTTTATCTATATTGAAATGCTATAGGTATTCCATAGCCCAGAATAAATAATTTCTTATCTACATGTGTTATCTACATGTAGCTTTTCCTCTATGAGTGTGGAAAATTGCAAGGTGACTTTAGATGTCTATTTACTTGCATATGTCATCTGATTTATTCCTCACATTATCTGTCTGTTGGTTCTCCTGTGATACCATGGCCATGGGTAGAGGAATAGCTAAAATGTCTAGGATGGGATTGAGAATGGAGCAGATGCATAACTGAGGCACGGATTGTAAGATACGTGACTTTATTTTTTCATAGTTCAATAACTATTTTTAGTCCTTTGGGCACTAGGTATCAGGAGTTTAATTTCCTACCAGTCTGGGTAATCTCAGACAATTATGGGCAATCACTGAAAATTTGATGTTTGTTCCATCAAGTCAGAGTCACTTTCTCCATTTCCTCAGGTTGCATTTCAGTTTCTGATTGATGGTGCAGTGTGTGCATGAGGGATGACTGAGTGTCACTGCATGGGAGGGTCAGTCTCTGTGGCCGTTGGTGGTCATTTCTCCATGTTGGGGGTTGCTATGTTGTCTGTTTTCCCACTTGTCGTTGGCCACCAGTTCAGGCAAGTCGCAGATGTACTATCTTGTGTTCCTAACCATCTTCTGGCATCTTCACACACCTCTATGCAAGTGTGTCATTGAAGGTTTGGGAGCACAGGAAATACTATGACACTGACTCCAGCTCTCCCTGCCTAGATAGACTGCAGTCTCCCTACTTTGTCACTCTCATGCCATTATAGGCTTGGGATTGCTCTGTCTTCTTGGCCACCTTTACAGGTCCTCCCAGAAAGATGGACTCAGGGTTCTCCCTCATCCCTGACTAGGGGACAGGTTACAAGGCTCCTCCTGCCTACATCTAACTTGTTTATCACCCCTCTGACTCTCTTCCTATTTCCCATGGAGGCAGAATATGAAAAGCTGTTTTGCCCGACTTTATCATCTTCCAAATATTTTCTGTCATGCATGTGAATCTTGATTTTTCTCCAGCTTTTTATGATAAATTTTTAATATGAAGAAAAATGAAAAGAATATTACAATGAACATCTATATGCTTAACACCTAGATTCAACTTCTGTTTAACCTTTTGCTGTTTGAAAACAAGTTGCCTGAATCCTAAATTCCCCAGTATGTTTCTTCTAAAACTAAGGGCACAGTATCATCTAAAAGCAAAATCACAATACCATTATCACTGTACCCATGAAAGTTAAAACACCTGTAATAACAGATACTACCTAGGCATCTTCAAATTTCATTAGTTATTCAAAAATGCCTTTTATAGCTACTTACATTTCAAATCAAGATCAAATCAAAGTTCATGCATTGCATTTGGTCATTGTGTGACTTCCGTTTTTTTTTATCCTCCTGACATTGATGTTTTAAAGAGATCAGTCAGTTGTCCTGTTGAGTGTTCTTCATTCTGGCTTTATCTGATTGTCTCCTTATGATATTCTTTAAATTGTATTTATCACCTGCATTCCCTGAGCCAGAACTTATTTCTAAGGGCTTGATTACATTCAGGTGAAATGAGTTTGGGAAGAACATCACAGAGATGCTGTTCAGTTCACATCGTATCACATTTAGGAACACATAATTACAGTAATATTACTATTACTGTAATTTCACCACTTTTTAAAGATTGGGACCACCAGATCATTTCTTTGTAAATGTAAGTTTCTCCCTTTGTAATGGGTAGGTAATTTGCAGGGTGATAGCTGGCTTCTAGCAAATATCCTCTTCCCTCAAAACTTGAACCTGAATGGCTTAGTATCCAGTCCTGATCCTTCCTTGAAGCAATCATTTAATTTCTAAGGATTGCAAACTGTTGTTTTTCTAATTCAATCATTCCTTTTATATACTGGGTTCTGTTAAACACACACAACAAACAACAACAACAAAAGAACAAGAGAGAGCATCTTGGCCTTGACAAAAGATTTCAACTTTTTTATTTTAGTTCTATCTGAAAAACACTTCCTTGAGGCAATGTATGTCTGAGGTCCAGCTGCCTACATTGGGGATGGTCATGTGTTACAGAAAAGATTTATAGTCACAGTGCTACTATATCAAAAATACTATTTTATTTTATAAATTATCATTTATTTTGTTGCTCAAAATTATTGAACAAAGATATTGTAGGTATCTTTCTAATTTGTCTTACCACAGTGATTAAGCATTGCGTAGGTAGGTATGATAAACCTAATTGCTTTAGAATTCCTTTCTGCATTTTTGTGATTATTGCTAGAATCAAAGACAGTGAGAATTGGCATTGCGCTTAGGAATAATCTAGAGCCTTTATTGCAGAGATGAGAACATTGGGGCCCAGAAAGCTTAAGCAACTTGCCTAAGGTTACATGGCTGGTTTGGGGCAGATCCAGAGCTGGAAGGCAGACCTCATGACTCCAGATTTCATGCTTTATGCTGTGAGACTGAGAAACATTATAAGAATAAATAAAACATTTCCATACCAAATTCACTGCTTTAGCACTAGTACATATTGCCATCGGATGTCACTAGTAGTATTCCCACTGATATATATTGCCACTGAATGATATTGTGTTTCTCAAAGTTGGGGACACATATCATCGTGGTAATAAGGATGTTTTAGGAGATACTTAGGGACTATCATCTTCCGTTTTGATGG
The DNA here is from genome assembly GCA_004026885.1 of Lyroderma lyra. Lineage (NCBI taxonomy): Eukaryota > Metazoa > Chordata > Mammalia > Chiroptera > Megadermatidae > Lyroderma > Lyroderma lyra. Next base: position 59,462 of record PVJL010004636.1, read on the forward strand.
TCCTACATTTAATATTTACTAAAAAAATATATACCTGTCACATCATACTCTTGGTTTAATGGTATTGTTGTTAGGATAAGGCTTTAGTTAAAAAACAAAATAAAGAAAAATATTAAGTAAATAATTTTAATTTAAATTTTAAAAAGATTACTTAAATAGAATTATCCTAAGGCACTAGAAATTTAATACTAAATAGATCAAAGTTTCTGCTTCATGGAACTTAAACTCCAATGAAAAGGAAAGACAAAAAACTAAAAAGCGGAGGAAGAAATATAGATGCAATCTATAGGTAATGCCAAATACTGTGAATAAAATGAATCAAGGTAAGAGGTAAGGTAATGAAAGTTTTATTATTTTTAAATAGTTAAGCAAGGCCTACCTGATAAGATGACATTTAAACCAAAGATGAAGGCAGTGAGCAAGTGAGCATGCTGGTATCTGAGGGAACAGCATTCCAAGCAGATGGAACAGCAAATGAAAGGTCATGGAGTCTAGGTAAAGCTTTGCATGTTGAAGGAACAGTAGAGGCCAGTGTGGCTGGAGCAGAAGGGGCTGGGATTTGGGCAAACAGGAGAAGAGATCAGAGAAGTGGCAGAAATGTAGCTCCTGTAGGGACTTACGGGCCTTTATAAGGCTTTTCTCTGAAGGGTACTTGAATGAGGCACAAACTGTGAAAGTGTATGTAAAAAACCTACATGTGGTGGGCAACACACACACACACACACACAGAAAGAGAGAGAGAGAGAGAGAGAGAGAGAGCCCAGAATGATGGTTTGTAAACTTTTTCAGTTATCTGCATCCCCCCAGCATTGCACACTCATAGCATGCTGTGATTGTTAGTGATCACATGACCATGCCACTTGAGATCAGAAGGGTGAGACCTGGGCTTTGAGTCATGTCTTGAGTTTTTCTTGTAATTCTTCTCATCGTCATGCCGATTCCTTTTATACAGCCCAGTTCACTCCAAAAGTGGGTCGTTAGACTATAGTTAGTTTCAGGTCTGTATCATTTGAGTCAAATTCTCTTTTTGAAATCTCAGTTGCTGTTGAGAGAAAAGGACCACTATTTGAAAACTCAAACAATACATTTTCAAAGTGAACAAAGACATTGTGGGAATTCTGTTTTTCATCACAACAATGATTAAACATTAAGTAGAACTCATGTTCTCCCCATGATGTTACTTTTGTCTTGAAAAGCAAGGCAAGAACTTAAGGAAAACCTGGATGTTTTTGAAGCCACACATTTCTAGAAAGGAAGAGAGCACTTGATTTTCTTGTTTATTATCGTCCAGACAAATCATAGTAGTACTTTGCCATTTTGCAGTCTGAATTAGTCTTCTTTCCTGAATCACTATGAAGTGGGGGTGGGCAGGATTTAATTATTCCATAAGCAGAAATCCTGCTCTCCTTAAACGTACTTTTCTATCTCTATGCTTCAGTTCTTATTCTCTGTGTTTGGGGAAGTAGTTGATTGACTGCCGCCTTTGGGGAACTTCTGCCCTCTTCCTCCCTTCCTCCTGCCACACTCACCCCTCTCCTATAGCCCTGGGTCGGGTGGAGCAGAATCCCCTGCATCCTTCCCCCATGAGACCTGGGAATGGGGTTCTTTCCAAGCCTTCATCGTTGTCATGTATAATAGATCTTCATCTTTATGAAGTGCCCAGTAATACATATTTATCCTAGTTTGTTTTCTTACCCATCACCTAATAGGCTTATTGGTTGACAAAATCAAAGAAACTAACCCAGATATCATGGGCTAAAAAAGCATATTAAAAAAGACAGATCTGCCTTGTACAGGTCTGTGTAACGAAAGCCTAAACATGGAAAAAACAATGACCACAATTTTGGATAATCCCAATTATTGGCTTGGATTCTTGGACAGAATTCATTTTGGTATGACATCTCCATTTTCCCTCTATTCAGTATCTTATGCTACATATCAGATTCTTATCAATTCCAGAAGTTTTCAATTAGGAAACAATGAATGGGAAAACAGAGAATTTTAATCAGACTGAAGTCTCAGAATTCAAATATGTCAAGAATAAGAGATGCCAAATCTGAGTAGCTTCATTTTAACAAATGTTTTACCTTAAAATGGTAGTGCATTGCAGATAGTGTCACTATAGTCGTGGTTGAGAATTTTGTTTGAGGAAGGCCCTGTCATTCTTAGGCTAAGTCCTCTCTGCCCTGCAACTTGTCCCTGCACCCACTGGTATTTTTCATTCCTCTCCTGAGCTCCTACATCGTTCTGCAAGTCCCTGAAATAATAAACAGTCCCTGTCCTTTAGGGGCAGCCATCAATATTTACTTATTTAAAATTGGAACTTGTATCTGGGTGCCCATTAATCATCACTGTTATCTGTCTGTTGTGCTCCGTCATGGATTTTGTTTTAATGTATCTGGTTTACAACATTTGTAGGGCACACTCTCCTATTCCATCTTCCAGGTGTGCTGAGATAATTGCCTTAAAATATAAATAGCCAAATTATAAACGTTATTAGAAACCTTTTAAAGAGGGGTATATAAAACCATTCACAACCCTAAAAATTTAATCGCATGTGTTATTTAAAAAGCATTTTGACATTTCATGTTTCTGTAGCCATTTATAATAATATACTAGTTAATCCTCAGGTGACCTTGTGACCCAATCTACCTACCCAGTTGGCTGTTTCCATCAAGTTTCTATTGTCTAAAATCTTAAAGTCAGTATTCCCCTTCTGCAGATAAGGACATAGAGGTATAAGAAATTAAATTTTTAAATTATGAGAATTTATTTGAATAAAGAAGAGTCTCAAATCTTTATATAATAGATCTGTATTAACCAGATGCATTAATTACAAAATTCAATTTAAATAGCATCCCAGAATCTCTGAGGGGTGTGAATGGTTAAGTGCATATGCATATGTGAAAGAGCCAGGAGTTGGTGATGCCAGTTTTTGTCTTGGTATTTAAGGAGCTGGCCACCGCCCTCTCCCAGTCACTTCCATTGGAGAGGGGTCTGTGATTGGCACAACTTCCTTCAGCAGAAAACCACAACTGTAATAGGTTGAAATGCTCATTTTTGAGGGCAAACCTTCAAAATTGAATTTTATATTCCTGGGAAATGTTTTCTTCAAATTTAGTTTCCATAAATTACCAAAGAAAAATGAATGTATTTACAGTTAAATTACATCATTTGGTGATGGATCAACGCTCATGATTGAAAGGCAGAGTCAACACAGATAAGTTTTCAAGAAATTCTATTGTTTAATGTTGCAAATGTTATGCCTGCTCTGCCCAGCTTCCTCCAAACTCCCTGTATTGGTCCTGTGCACTTGCCCTGATTTCTGTGTACATTTGCTCCCAAGGGCTAGCACCTGGAACCTTCTTCAGAGGGCTAGCCTTGAGCTAGTGGAACTCCATCCCCACACCAACACACACACATGCATATACATATGCACACACATGCATGTACACACACACACACACACACACACACACACACACAGCTGTAAGTATCTGGGAGTTAAGTACTCTCTACCCTCCTCCCTCAGCCCCTCTTTTATCAATGACTAGTTTAGGAGCTGGAAAGCTCACTCCCTTACCTTCAGGCTGGACCACCTCTGTGGGATAATTGACCAGTTCTCTGCGGGTTCTGTGGTGTAATTTATACACGAGAGCCCCTTGCAGGATCATGCAAAGGCTGAGACTTCACCTCAAATTGCAGCTTTGCTTGCCTTCTATTTCCCCTTCCTGCTTTTGCTTTTCCCTCTCTTGGTCTCCTTTAATAAATCACGTACTATGAACACTGCTCTCTGGGTCCACTTCTGAGAAATTGATCTGAGACATTATTTTCTGTGGGAGTGCTAAGAAATTAAATATGTTATGTGATGCTTTTCATTAGTATATTTGAAACTATTTTTATCTCTTGTTTTCTAATTTGGGCTACGTATGTGCAAGTGGGCGATCTAAAATTTCATTTAAAAATTAAATGAGGTATAGATTATAGTTAACATTTATTGAAGGGGACACTGTGTGCCACATGCTTGACACATTTTCTCTGATTTTCATAATAATCATGCATTCTAAGAAAGAGTTCATTGGAAGTCCAGAGACATTAATTAATGTGTCCAAGCCGCAGAGCTCGTAATTGTCATAATCACAATTTATATCCAGATCTTTCTGGTTTTAATGCTTTAGCTTTTCCAACTGTTGCCCTGCTGACTCTTTTTCCTTCTTGGGGTATTAAACCATCTATTTCTAGATGGTATCAAAGAGGCATTCCAGCATCAAAGTTCATGACTTACTAAAATTGGAGAAGACTGCCTCTTTATTAAGAGATAACAAAATATATTACCAAACACCAAACTTAATTTCCCCAAATGGGAGTGATTGAAAATAATTTCTCATAATCACTTAAGTCAGTTCATATTAATCTCTTGTGTAGAGACAGATCTATGTTCAATTTATGACAGAAAAACAAAATCATGGAGAAGGTGAAAACAAGAAAGGGCATTAGGAATGTGCTTTGGGAGGATAGCAGTTTCTTGGTTCTCCCTCTGGGGTAGCCATGCTCAGTCCTATGACTGTATTGTACCAGGATGCTGTTTAGAAAATGACTTTCCCAGGCTCCTAAATGGACCACAGTGTCCTGAATGCCCTAACTCATCTCACAGGTGTTATCAGTCTGTTCTGTGGAGAGATCCTTAAAACAATAATACAAAGGGATAATGGCAGTGATGGCATGGCCATCTAAATGGACTTCCATCTGACGTCTGTATTGGGTCCAGTTTGAATTATTCATTGCCAACACAAGCCTTACACATGTGAAAATTTCAGCAAGAATACACAAAAACCATACTAGAGAATTTTAAAGTTTCTGTAAGTTGATGTCTGCACTTATTGCATACAATAGCTGTTCTTTCTTTCTGGAGTGCTCTGCACCCATCACTTTGCCTAGTTATTTCTTACCTATCTTTTAAAGCTGAAGCTCAGGCATCACTTTCTCCAGGAAGCCTTCTCTGATACCCTCAGGTACCCTTTTTTGTACCACGAGGAATTACCCAGAAAAATGCTTTGCCCACTGTATTGAAAGAATATGCTTACCTATTAACCCTCCCATTAACCTAAAAGCTCCCCAAGGTCAGCAATTCTCTTCTGTTATCTCCATGTCCCTAGTACTTGGTATGGTGCAAGACAGAGTTAACCCTCAGGAAATGTCTTTTTTAAACTGAACTACACTATAAGGACAGAGGAAGAATCACATCTTTTTTTGGGGGGGTAGCTCCCTGGCTGGGAATGGAACCCCGGCTGTGGCACTGAGAGCGCAGAAGCCTAGCTGTCACACCACCAGGGAGCTCCCTAGAATCATGTCCTTTTGGTATACATGACTTATTCTTGCAAGTTGTTTCAAAGCCATTTAAGTGACTTGGGCAGAAGAAATAGTGAGGAACTAGAAGGCAGTGGAAACATTAGGTCAAACTTTGGGGGCAAGAGGACCTGGAAGGCAGAGGAATGTGGATATGTCGAGTAGGCTGGGAGAAGTTTGGTAGCCTGATGTCATCTGAAGGCCACTTGGGGACATAGTTTAAGAGGTGAGAATTATAGAGGCTAATTGGAAGGACAACACCTTTCTAAAATGGTAAAGAATGAAATGTAATTCAACATTTGAGGGCAGATAGGGTAATGGAAGGACCATAGACTCAGGTCTGACTCCAAACTCTGTTAGGTTCTTCTTCTGTGAGTTTACCTCTCTGAGCTTCCTTTTCTTTACCTACAACTTGGGCAGAGCAGCACCAACTTCAGAGAGGATTTCTGAGGATGACCTAAAGGTTAATAAGATAGTGCCCAGCAGATATTAGGTGTTCCATAAGTTCCATAAAGTTTATCTTAGAACCCACTCAGAAGCTTCTTGTCATTACTTGTAAGGTCATTAGCTGGACGGGACAGTAATGAGGGAATAAGAAGTGTAACAGTAGTCATGCATCCACTTATTTGTTCTTCTGATAAACTTCTTACTTAGACTATACAGTGTTCCAGACACAGAGAATAAATATGTGTACAGCAGTGCTCACCCTCAAGAAGTTTGTAGTCTAGAAGGGACTGACATCTAAGCGGATAATACAACAGTAGATAATCTAAATAGTCCCACACAGGAGGGGATGGATTCATTCTGTCTAGAGAAATCAAGGAGTACTTCACAGGGGAGTCTACCTTCAAATGGGGTCTGGAAGGATGACTAGAAGTTCACTACATGAATGAGATGGAGAAGGAGGCACCTGTCAAAGCACGGAGGTTCATCCTGAGGTAGTTTAAATATCACTGGAGTGGAAGACATGAGAGGACAGTGACAGGAGATGAAGATGGCGAGATGGATGAGGACCAGGATGCAAAGGGTCTTGCTGCCATGCTATGGAGTTTGGTATTGGTCCTGAGGACAGTAGAGCCACTGAATTTAGGGATTGGTAAGGAAGTCACCACGAAGCAGGGTTAGAACATCTAAATATAAAGTGTGATCATGTTTATGTTGATTTCTTGGCTTCTACCAAACTTTTAAAATTTTATTCCCTGATTTGCTATTAAAGTTGGAAGTAATTAATAAATATGTTCATTTGAGTAAAGATAGCATTACTAATTTTTTTAAAATACTGGTTTCATGGTTTTCATGTTAATTTAAAAGAATGTAAATCCTTAAGTGGGCACGCTTATTAAATAACTAATATAAGATTTGTTCATTCCTTAGCAAATATTTACTGAGATCTTGCTCTGGGACAGTCTGTAATAGACCCTGAGGACAGATAGAGTCCTATATTGTGAAACTTCCATTGCAATGAGGCAGACAGACAATAGATTAATAAACAGGAGTATGTCAGGGTGTAGGAAGAATATAGGAGTGGGTGGAGGAGGTAAGGGGTGTCCTGTTCGAAAGCAGAGATCTTTCCACCTGACTTCTCTGAGGAAGACAGGGTGGGAGTCCTTATTCAGCAAGTTTGAAATGTTTTTTCATTACTAACTTTAATCTTCTTGAAATCCAGCAGACAATAGTGTCTGTCTGTCTGTCTCCCAATCTCTCTCTCAAAATGGCAGCATGAAAACTACACCTGCCTCCACTCACTGGGTATATTGTGGGAAATGACATTCTCTTCCTTGTGTATATTCCTTTTACTGTTTTTTTTGCCAGAAGGATTAATTAATTAGTTGAATTTATGGGGTGACATTGGTTAGTAAAATTAATAGGTTGCAGGTGTACAATTGTATAATACATTGTCTATGTGTTGCATTGGGTGCTCACCACCCAGAGTCAGCTGTCCCTCCATTACCATACTTGTATAGTTGACATCTCCTCCCTCCTCCCCCATGCTTTCAGAAGGATTATGATATCTATTTTCAAATATAGAAAATGCAGCACCCTAAAATCCCTTCTTGGAGAGTCAACATGTACATCAGCCTATTACAGGCTTGAGGTGCTAAAGAAACCTTTGAACTCTGTTTAACCCAGGATCTCTTAAACATATTTGGCCACAGAAATCTTTTTAAAAGCAACAGTCAATACCCTCACGGGAAATTAGTGTGTGGAATACCAAAATTCACCCTGCTGCCTTCCCAGTTATCTTTTTGGTAGGCAGAGAATGAAGAGAAAGAGGATAGAAAGGAGAGAAGAAGTCAAAAGAAAAGAAAGGAGACGATGGAATGAAGACAAGGAACAAAACAAAGGCCCTACTCAGTATTTCCCAATAAAATTCTGTATTTTCTGCCTTTCTTTTATTTCTGGGCCTTCTCTCGTGCTTTCCAAATAGGCATACAAACTTTTCCCCAAGTGAATGAGATGAGATAGATTGATTTTACTGGGCTGAAGACAGTCTTAGAAAATGATCCACGAGGCTGAGAGGCTGTCTGGGCAGTTAACTGTGACTTACATCTAGGATGCGAGTTAGGAAGTGGTGAGGCGTCTGGGTCTTGGAGTCCCTACCCTTTGCCTCACTTCTCAGTGGGGATGTCTCTGCTTCCCTCAACTCCTGAGGCAAAGGAGTGGTAGTTTGGGGGCCACACCCCAGGACCTGCTCCCCAGCCTACTGTGTTTTCCCTGATAACACATTTACTTTTTCAGAGTCAGTCTTATGTCCACATACTATTTTCTTTCTCCCTGTCATGTTTTCATGCTTAGCCCAACTGCATTAGCTTAGCCTGAGATAATTATCAGCAACATAAACCATGAAGATTGTCATTTACCCTGTTTATTGCATGCTTTTGCTATGATCTGTAGACTCTTGATATAACCCAGAAAGGTCTTCTCCTGCACGTTCCTTTGCTCCTGGTTGTTTGAAAAGAATGTGCTTATAATGTAGAATAAAGAATAATTCATAGCAAATGTCGATATTTTCCTTATGTAAGTATATCTAAGTATTCATAATCATGTACTCAGGAACTTTTTTAGTATTCTTTACTAAACCAATGTAAAAGTTCTCTGATTTGTATGGGCTTCCTGGATTATAGTAGATATTTTTATTAAAAACATTAGAGTTTATGCAAACATCAGAGCATTAACATGCATAAAATTTTATTTAGTTGCTGTTGGAGTTTTGCTCTCAAACTGTGATCCTCAGACCAGCATCATCAATGTCACTTGGGAACTTATTGAAAATGCAGAATCTTGGGTGTCATCTCAGATCTACTGAATTCAAATCTACATTTTAATGAGATTCCCAGTGATTTATATGTTCCTTAAAGTTTGAGAAGCCTTGTCTTTTAGTACACAAAAGACATTAAGATCAGTCCTCATTTTGTTCATGTCCATTTTGCCTAGTTTTATGTAGAGTGTGAATAGAGTGAATATCTCTGCAATTTTCATCCTAGTAACTTCCTTGTGGGCTTCCTTATACATTATTGTCCAAGAGAGCTATAAAGAATCTCTGAGGAACACAATTAGTTCTTATTAGAAAGATGGGTAGGTGGGTAGATCGAGATAGAGCTAGAGATACAGAGGACAGCAGAAGTAATGCCTGGACTTGAGTTATGATTTTTTTATAAAATCATAACCATACATGCTTATGGTTATACAAATAACACACCCTTTTTATGAGCTGGTGTTCTATGCCAAATATTCTATTACAAAATCAGAAGCTTGTGTGGTTATGATTTTGTAATAAAATCATAACACAAGTCCGGGCATTACTTCTGCTGGACCTTGTATAACTATAGATTCACCTTTAAAAGCTTTATAGGTAACAGGTGTCCAGAACTGTGAAGAGTTTGAGATTTTACTCTACTTGCAGGCTTACCATTTCACAGATGGTGGCATGAGGCATGAGAAGACATGAGACCTCAGGGTCAGAGACAAGGGATTTTAGTACTCATTCCATAGGAAGCAGCATGAGCAGCATATTTGTTCTCTTTGCCCCAAGTCTTATTGGATGATGCAGATGGACCCAGAAGGATGCTCTGTGCTACAGAAAAGAAACACTGACTCTTCCCCTTTGCTTCAGTTATACAATCTCTAGCTTTTAAGGCTGTTTGCTATATAAACTTTTTAAAATTGATAATCCAGAACAAAAAGCAGTCAGTGCCTGTCTTTGTAAGATATATGGAAATGCAAAGGATGCATGGAGAATCATCTCCCAACAATAGGTATTGGAACAGCTTACTTATTAGGTTTTAGAGCAATTAAATATTTTTTAGAAGTCATGGAAGATACATTTCCCAATCCCTAAATTGTACTAAGCATTGTTTCTATCTGAAGCTTCTAGGAGGTAAATAAATTCCGTCTGGACACTCAGCTTAGCTCCTTACTTGAAGGGAGGAGTTATATTAGTAGTGTTATGCATCATAAATACTGAGGTCATTTGTGGCAATTTGTAGTGTCATTTGTACCATTTAAGTATGGACCCCATGTTTATTATAAAGTGTGAGAGAGATGACATAATTCAGGGAGGTCTGAAGAGACTGAGATAGATGTTTGAAAGATAGGCAAATATAAAAGGAGGAAGAATAGCAGAGGTAAATCGGAGCTAATGGTAACTTCCTAATACAGCAGTTTTGCAAATGGATTGTCTTGCAAGGCAGTTATTTCCTTTGGCTCTAAGTCAAGGCTAAGTCTTCTGGAAAGTTGTAAACAAGATTTGTGCTTTGACTCCTAGAGTTTTTCTCCACTCTCAAGAAATGTAAGCATTTAGAGAAGAGGAAACTGGAGTTTTGTCTTTAAAACTGCAGTTTTAAAAAGCGTGTGGTAATGGTACATTAATACATGTTGAACAGTCAGCTCGCAAGGGTGGAGTGGGGTTCAGGCCCTGAATTGTACTGCTTACTGATTCCCATGGTGTGACTATCTCTACCATGGTTGACTTCAAGTTATCAGTGTGAAGTTAGCCAGCTTGCAAAATTCCTGAAAATTAAAAAAAAAAAAATCCGTATGAGCCCGTTCCAGCAACCGTTCACTGCAAAAGTCCTAATTAGGAATTTTTTTTTTTTTAACAGTGAAGGTAGCTTGATCATGGAAAAGTTTGCTTGTAGAAGCATTTTTTTCAAAGTCTTTTACAATAACATATGTTCTCTTTGCCCCTGGCGATTCATAGATAGGGTTACTGTAAGGCAGGGTGACAGCCTAAGTGATTTTTGAACTTCGTTTGAAACAATGTGATTTCAGTTTTTAAAAAGTCTTCCTTTACATTGTGGGTATAACCCGCCTGGCTATTTGCTTCCTTTAAATAAACCATCTGCCAGCTCAGCACTTTTCTCCTCCGTGGAAAGGCCTGTAGGTGCAGGCTGATTGTCACTGCTATTTTTAGAAGACAGAGAGGCGATTCAGGCGCCAGCCAGTGAAGATTCCTTATAATTGGGTGATCTGTAGAATCATAATGAATCACAAATTCGGAAACAAGGTACCTGTATTCTTGGCTGGACCAGGAGCACAGTAAATCCGCTTTGCACTAATGAGGCTTTATACCTCTTCAAGAGACTTACCCTGGAATTCCCCTTGGGCCCCGTCTAGCTGCAGAATTCTGTGAAGTCCCTCTCCAGAGTGCTTCATTTCTGTGGTGACAGAAACATTTTCCCAGAGAATTTAAGTGTGAGCCCAGACACTGTAGCTCCACTGAAGCTCATTGTGAGCAAGTCGCCCTCCTGCATGCACTGCCCAGCTCACACGGGTGGACTTTGCTGTTCGGACACCCATTTTGTTTCCACCTTTTGGCCTACCTGTGCCCATCATGTGAAGCCCAACATACTGGACTAATTTACTCTCCATTGAGGGGTAAGTGGGGGAAGCCAGCTTGCCGCACTCAGCCCGCCCAGTGAGATGAGCTTTCCCTGGCCTCCGTCTCATGTACCCCCAGCATTTACCCGAATGGGGGACCTTGACTTTAATGCAGATTTGAGTGCCTCCTTCCTTCTCTCCTGGGTGATATTGATTGGGAGGCTTCAATTATTTATTTATCACATTTATAAAATGCTCATCTTGCCAAGGCCTCTGGGCACATGGGCAAGAGTAAAAATGTTAACAAGTAATAATAACAAAAAAGTCTACCTAACATAGGTGCACCTTCTGAAGGGTCTATGTCTACTCTATTGGAAACCTGGTAACATGGATTCAGAACTTGCATTACAACTGGATTTTTTCTATTTATAAAATGCACTCATTTCTAAGGGAGCTTGTTCTCCAGTGTAAAGCAAATGCTTTAACAAGCAGGGAGATGGAGCGTATAGATTTGCTGTTTAAGCTAAGGCCAAATTGAAGAGACAACTCAACTGCCATATTTGAGAGGGCAATTTCCAGTCATCTCCTCACTCCCATTGTACATTTTTTGGTAAAGGCAAAAATAAAAGTGAATATTTTTAAAAGAAAGCTTGCATTATCTATTCCAAAATTTTGTCTAGACACACTGAAACAGATTACCTTCAAGAGTTTTCTTGCTCTATAAGAGGGGAAGAATTCTCTAAGAAGGGTATGCTCTGCCAGGCCATATGTCTTTTATATGTTTATTTTGCCCCTGTCACAGCATAGCACAGGTTGTTTAAAAGCTCAACTAGATGTTAACAGCTCTATTTGCCTCTTACATGTTCAAGAACAAGGCAGTGAGGTGTTTAGTTAGATCATCTGTTCCCAAGTGGTGGTATGCGTACCCCTAGGAGTATGTGCTGGGCTGGTCAGGGATATGTGAAAAATAATCAGTAATGGCAAAAAAGCAAGTAAAGTTAAGAAATGCAAAATGTTAGTTACAGAACAATAAATATTAAATTTGAATTACCATTAATAGAGATACTTCAAAATTAGGTCACATTAACAAGTGATGGTTGGTAAGGGAGTGGCTCTGAACCTTTGTCCCACATCACTCCTCTGCCAATCATTACACCACAGAACAATCTATTTGTGAAGTTTCTAGAACTTCCCCAAACATACAAATATATCTATAGCCAGACTGTTTAATCAGTTTAGTTATTGTATAGTAAAAGTTAATAGTGATTCTTTTCAAGTAGTTTTTTTAATTTAATATTTAATCACTTGATCATCATTATCAATATTTAACCATGTTATGAATATTATAAAATTAATCTGTGGTTTGTACTTTTTTCATTGTTAAATTTATTGCGGTGACATTGCTTAGCAAAAATTACATAGGTTCCAGGTGTACAGTTCTACAGTGCATCGTCTATGAGTTGTATTATGTGTTCACCACCCAGTGTCAGTTCTCTTTCCATCACCTTATATTTGACTCTCCTGTCCTCCTCTCCCACTCCCTTCCCCCTTGCCCTCAGGTCACCACTAAACTAATGACCGTGTCCATGAATTTTTGTTTCTTTTTTGCTTTCAGTTTTATTATATATTCCACATATGAGTGAAATCATATTGTTCTTGTTATTTTCTGTTTGGTTTATTTCACTTAGCATGATGATCTCAAGGTCCATCCATGCTGTCTCAAATGATATTATTTCATCTTTTCTTATAGCTGAGTAATATTCCACTGTATATATGAACCACAGCTTCTTTATCTAGTCATCTATCGAAGGGCATTTTGGTTGTTTCTATGACTTGGCCACTGTGAACAATGCTGCAATGAACCTTGTATATATCCCAATGGTTTATACTTTTAGTGTAATAATTTTTGTTTCCTAACTTATTACCTCATTTCCACTATTTTACATTAAGATAGGCACTGAACAAAAGTGTCAGAATTTAAAAACAGCTGTTTTAAAAACAAGGGGTACAGTTTATAGAAATGGGTTTAAGTGGGATACACAAGTAGAAAAAGGTTAGGAACCACTGTTAGATAGAAAAAGAGTGTGCAAGTTTGAAAAACTATTCTCAAGTGTGTTGGGTCTGACATCCTAAACCCACATTGGACGTTCTTTCTGGAGAAATAGGAGATATTTCTACTTACTGTTAATAAAAGCAAATGCCAAGAAGACACCGAGACATTCCTGATCATTTCTAGCATTAACAACCCACTAGTGGGTCAGAGGAGCACCTCAGGCAGCTGGATTTTGGAAATAAAAAATAAGTCATTATAGATGGGGTTCTACATTACTTTTTTCCCTTAAAAATCTACTTATGATTAACATGCTTGCTATTAGGAAAACTGTAGGCTGTACTACATGTCAAAGTTCCACCAGTACAGGGGAAGAAAAGAATTTAAGCTACTCCCTCAAAATAGAAGTTGTCGAACTAAGGCCCACAGGCCAAATCTGGCCCATTGTTTGTTTTTGTAAGTAAAGTTTCGTTGGAACACAGCCCCACCTATTTGCAGATTGTCTATAGGTGCTTCATGCTATAATGACAAAGTTGAGTAGTTGTGACCAAGACCATATTCCTCAAAAAGTCTAAAATATATTTACTGCCTGGCCCTTTACAGAAAAAGTTTACTGACTCCTGCTCTACAAGATCAAACAAGCAAAATATCTAATAAAATAACAACTTACCTTTCTGACCTCCACATATTTTGTAACAGGTTGTTGGATTGGCTTTCGTTAAGCAGGTACTCAAGCAGTGAGTGAGGTAGAGCAAAAGAAGTTCTAACTCGAGAGACTATCAAGGCCCAAGTCTCTTGCAACTTTACCTTAAGAGTCTGTGATTTCCACTGTAGACACTTCTGTTTTATATCTGACAATGGAGATTATGTAGAATGTCAGAGATATGTTCAAAGCTGCCATCAGCATTGGAGACAAAGATGGCGCTAGACCTCATTGATTAATAGTTCTTATTGATTTAGTGATGCCTAGTAAAGAGCTAATGTATTGGATGGTTATAGATAGAAATATCAACTATCATTCCTGGAGTTTTTTCTTCTATCATGCTTTGTAAAGGAAAAAAAATGAGTTTTCTGACTTGGATGGGTGGGTGGTAATTTTAGAGATATGGCAAACTTTGTATGATGTACAAGGGCTGTCCAGAAAAAAATCCAGCCACAAATCCCTCTATTTTTCATATTAGATACTTCCTGGACAGCCCTTATATTCTTGGAAGATAAACAAAAAAGGTATGGTTCTGATACAAATTCTTTTAGGAATTCTGTATTTGAGTGCTTTTTGACATTGTTGTAGCTTCACATGGATTTTATTTTTTTATATCAGGATTAGCATTGTAAAGTAGCAAATATATGGCCTTTGTATATACCATTGTCTTTACTTCCTCTCTTCATAATTTTTCCAAAGAAGGCCCGCTGTGTTTCTATCTTCTGGTGTTCAAACCTTATGAATGCAAAGTAACTCTGTAGTCCAGTCAGAAGATACAATCTTTGAGAAATAGGCATTTTTAAAAAGGGATAATCCTTGCCTTTTTGGGAACCTGTTGATACTTTTAGATTGGGGAGAAATCTTAAGAGACCATCATTATAGCTCCCCAAATTAATCTAAATTTAATTGCAGCCCCTAAAATTAATCCATAAGTATAGCTGAGTGCTTGTTACATGTATGATTTGTCGATACTTCTGAAGAGTTCATAACATTCTCTAGTATGTCTTACCTTTTAGAACATAAGAATAATTTTCCATACTTATATAATATTTCTTCATGTATATGAAGCATCTCATTGAAGAACTATGGCTAAAAAAACCCCAGCCTTTTAGCTTCTCATTGAATGTGAATTTCCAGATTAATAAACAAAATTTTTATTTTAGCCATTTCAGAATAACAGTCATTTACCCTGAATTTAGCCAAATGGTTGAAAATATTTGTTTTCAATGAGACCAATGCCCCCTGGTGGAAACAATAGCAAGTATTTGCACTGATTTGGGGGACCCATGTACAACTGGTACAAGTATATCAAGGATAATCATAGGACAATATAGGGATATAATTGGCATATTTTACAGAGTTCATTAGTTTTTAAGTATGTACTTCATTTAAATGCAATAAATAAAAGATAACATCAAGTCGTGAGGGTGTTTTTTATATTCAGTGAAATCAAAAGATTCAACAAGGAACTAACTCCATATTATAGTAATTCCTTTAGTGTCTTTCACTTAATTTGGGACTCTCTTAGCTGATAAAGTCATTTATAATAGGGCCATTTGTAATGAATTTTTAATGGAGAACTTTTAGAAAGTACCTTGGAGGATGTTTTAAAACAAAATAGTTGTATAGGAGAGAATTACTTAAAGGATTATATGATGACCTCCTAGAAAAAAGGTGGGAAGAAGGAGCAGGATTTTGGATTTAAGTTTCACCAAATGACAACTTTATGCCATTTGTCTCATTAATGGCCAGACATTTCATCTTCAGTTCAACAAAGGATGCTTATCAAGTCAGGCATGTGAGCTTGTCAGAACTCAAGTTTTTCTAGAAGGCTTCATTTTGGAAATTTCTGATCTGAACACACTTGATAGCTAGCTTTCAGAACGCTTTGTAAAAACATTTATAAGGAGGTAGAGAAAAGGGAAAGCAAGAGTTAAGTACAAGGTTGTGGCCCCCGGTAGAGAACAGAATTGTGAAGAGAGCAGTGGATGTTTGCATATTGTTAGCTCCTCGCTGCCCAATAATAACTTAGTTTTGCTGTCACTGTAGCTCTAGCAGAAAAGTTGTAGCTTCTTCTGCTTCTGCATTTTCTCCACTTGGATGGAGCCTTTGGATATAAAAAGAAAACATCATCAAGGACCATGTTGTGTTGAAAGATGATGTTTTGCCTACTTGATGGGCTGAATCACCCTTTCCCTTTAGAGATATGGCTTGTGCCCCATTAAGCCGTGGACATGGATGTAAATACCATTGTATTTGTCATATCACCAAGTGCCACATTTTCTGAGGCAGTGATGTTTCTTAGTCTCAGCATTTGTAAGAGGCTGCACTCTGGAGTATAAGAGCCCACCCTTACATCATCTATTAACTTGCAAGTATTTAGAAATATGTTAACAGCTTGGTGAGAAATGACTTTCTTAGAAGTTATTTTTCTTAAACCAGTACCTTTGAGCAACCCATGGTGCTTAATCTTATGTTACCTGTTGGCTTCTGTCTTGAAGTGGGTGGGAATATGGAGCTTGACTTTCCCAAGTGTGAGAATGTAGATCACATACAAAAGCTCAATAGAAACCACTGAGGTTTACTGAAGCTTCTAGTAGGTCTTCAACAAAGTGTTTATCAGATAAGAAATCCATGCAATTTTCTTCTTATGAGGATCTTCTCATTGTCCCCACATCCCCAATATGAGAGATCACTAAAGTATAATGTGATAAATGCTCTTGATGATAGTTCCCCTTACAGGTGTTTATTGAGGGCTGTTGAGCAGCCTATGAAGGCACATTTTGTACATGCAGGGATTGACTTCTGCTTCTCGACAACGGTTTCTATCTTAATGTAGTTTGGTTGAAATGATTTTGCACCCTAAACAGTGTTATCCAGCTTCATCACTCACATTATTTACTCAATTTGGCTGGGAATAATTCTCAGCTATTTCTCTGAGTCAGATTCACCCCCAAAGTTTGAATGTTTACTGTCATTCCTTCCTACATACATTTATTCATTTACAAACACATATCTACATTAAGCATTGGGCCCCATGGTCCCATTTCCCAGGAGCATATACTTTATTGGGAAAGTATAGAGTCAGTGGATACTTTAAATATAATTTGAAAGGCGCTTTGAAAATGAGTAAGTGCAGATTGCTGGGGGAGCCTTATAGAGCCCTATATAGGAATATATAAAGTAGCCTAGAAATTAGTCCTAGAAATTGAGCTTTGGAGTTTGCTGAGTGGGAGAATTGGGGGAAGGTGAGGGAGAAGAAAGTTGGGAGGATTACAGGTAGGAATTTTCTGTCCCAAGACATGAATGTATGAGATAACTTGTGGCATTCATATATTTGCAATGACCTTGGTTTGACTGAGCAGAGAATTAGTGTAGAAAATTGGGAGGAGAGACCAGAGGGGAGTTAGGGAGACCACCTTAAAGGCCTTTGGAAATCTCATGGATAGCATTCATCCCGAAGGACTTTGTGCAGGGGATGGGGGCAGGAGGTATCCAACTATGTGTGTGTTATAGAAAGAACTCCTGGGGGCAGTGAGGAGAGTAGGTTGGAGAGCTGGGGAGCATGACTGGAGATGGGATTCCCAACAGAGATGAGAGAGTTCAAGTACAATTGTCCCCCCCTTATCCGAAGGGGGTATGTTCCAAGACCCTCAGTAGTGCCGGAAATGATGGATAGTACTGAACCCTCTACATACTGTGTTTTTCCTGTATGTACATACATATGATAAAGTTAAATTTATAAATTTGGCACAATAAGATTAAAAACAATAATAAATTGGAACAATTATAATAATATACTTTAATAAAAGTTATGTGAATGTAGTCTCAGTCTCTCTCTCTTTTTATGATAACCAATCTGATAACCAAGATGACTATGGGCAAGGAGTATATTCAATGTGGATATGCTGGACAAAAGGATGATTAATGTCCCTCATTGGATAGAGAAGGATGCTATGAGATTTCATCATGCTATTTAGAACAGTGTGCAATTTAAGATTTATGAATTGTTTATTCCTAGAATTTTTCATTTAATATTTTCAGATTGTAGTTGACCTTGAGTGACTGAAAACATGGAAAGCAAAACTATAATAAAGGGGATTACTGTAATTCAAACTAGCAGATTCTAAAAGTAAATTTTAAAATGAGTTCCAAAAATGTTGTGAGCAAAGGCAGCATGGTTGAACAGAGCAGCATGGCCTGATGGAAAGATGTGGGCAGAGTTCAGCAAATCTGAGTTCAAATCCCAGTGTGGTGGGTTACTAGTAATGTGAACTTGGGCAGTTGCCTTACCATTTGTAGCTGGTTTCTGCTTCTGGACAACAGAAGTGTGGGTGAAATGAAATTATATGCGTTACTTGCATAGAGTTTGATAGTTACTCTACTCTTCAAGGCATGTGGGTATGTGTATGAAGAGAGAAAGAGGACCTTCATTCAGATATATATTTTCTGTGTGCTTATTTAAAACTATTTATTTACATGCTGCACACTCAACAAATACTTCTTTAGTGGTTCCCATGTGCAAGTTCTCAGGCTAAGGACTCTGTTTCTTTCAGTGACATCTCTTCAGGGGTGGAGACAGAGTGAGTTCAATAATTAATGTTTGTGAACGAATTGATATTGACATATGATGACAATAGTATTCAATGCCCAGTATAAAGCAAAATACTGGAACACCATCTATCTGAGTTACTAACATTTTAATTTAGATCATTTGGGAAAAATAAGCCCTTTGGGGGGTTTATTCATATCTTATTGAGTATTTTTTTCCTTCTCAAAATTTAGTTACTTTAAGAACTAAACATTCATAAAATGTTTTTGGCAAACCCATTTACACAGTGGAATCCATTTTCTCTGGGAGGTTGAAGAAATAGAGAGAAGAAACAGAGTTATAAATCCTATTTAATTTGAGTCCATGCATTTCATGAGAGGAGGTCCCTTCTTAATTCTCTCATTGTATCTCTCCTGAGATCTATAAACAGATGTTAGTCATTTAAAAATGCAAGTCACATCACAGAAGTTTTAGAAAAGATCGTCCCCATTTCTTTTCCCCCATTTAAACAACAGGAATGGTAAATCCAAAACTAAAATCATGTTCTGCAGGTCAAAACCAGTCATTTCCAGGAATGGATTGACTGCATCAGTCTATCTGTTTCATCTATGCTGATTAGACAACTGAGGATCTGTGTTCTGACTCTAATGAATGTATTCATCAATTCATTAAAAGTTTGTGAAGGGCCTGCTGTGTGTATACATGGAAAAAGAAGTATGGTTATTACACCAAACAAGTGCTGTAATAGCCCTTATGGTTAAGTAGCTGCTGTATGACTCAAGGGCCAAGCTATCTTATTTTCTAAAAGAGAGACAGAGGGATCACTGAGGGACTTCAGAGGGGTAGTTTACTTCTGGCTCATACTATGAGTATCGAGATGCTTTCATAGAAGAATTGGTTTCCAATTGGGATTCCAAAATACTAGCCTATGGAACCTTCCAATTTGAGAAATCCCTAATCACACAGTGTTTATGGCATATGCTTTTTAATTGTGTATTGTGCCTTGAGTTTTCCTTTGACATTTTAATTCATTCTTTAATAAATTACATTAGGGAATTGTCCTTGGAAAACATTAGGTGTTGGACTAACTGTTCTTAAAACATAAATTTCGAGAGTCAGGGATAGCTAATCATTCCAGACAAAGGATGAACTGGAGTTTCTTTCGTTCCCAGCCAAATTGGTCACTTACCCGCAGGCACCATGCTATCAGAACCTCTCCCCCGGCAATGTGAACCAGAATTTATTGCAACTTTGGTTCAAAGGAACTGAGAAATCTTTCAGAAACATGACCTAGGAATTCAAAGGTTGTGCTTGCCTTTGTACAAAACCAGGGAAATCAGAGCATGTTGAATTGCAATGTGAACCTCCAGTCCCTCTCATTGTTCTCTGACAACCCCATCTCATCTGAGAGTCTCACACTCCCTTGAGTCCTCCAGAAATTATCAAGTTGGTAAACTGTATGTCTTCCTTACAATCACCACCACCACTGCAATTCCTATCATTTATGAAGCATTTGCTTTGTTCCAAGCATGCTTCTATGCTTTACATTGTATCATCTCATTTAAAACCCACCACAACCTCCTGAGTTAGATGTGAAGTACACTTGAGGAAAGAGGTGAAGTAACTTGACTGGGGTTCCATGTGAATTCATGGTGAGTCAGTGATACCGGAATGCAAACCGGGGCACATATCATTTACACATTTTCAGTGATGTTCAGGATTGTTATTTATTTCAGTTATTCTTTTCTCTCTTCTTTTGCTTTTTGTTATTTTGATCCATCTGTCTCTACTTCTGGTTCCTTTTCTGTTTTTCTCCAAAATAGGATATGGTATTTTCTTTATCTTTATAGGACAATTTTTAAATCATTTTGCCTAATAATATTTAATAAGAAAAGATGAGAACTCTGAAAAGAAAAGTAGATGTCTCAAAACTTTAAAAAAGGGACCATGAGAGAAAAACTTGTGTGAATTACAGGCTCTCAGCTCCCAGCTCCTAGAGACCATCACTTGTCTGGGATTGCAAACACCTTGTCTGGTTTAAGGGCATGCCAGGATGGAGGTGGCAGCTGTCCAAGAAGGTGTCGTGGGCTTCTTGAATACTTAATACCATTTTCAAATCTAATCTTTTTTTTTTTATTATTGACATTTCATTGTCCTTGAGCCAAGAAAGGAGCAATTCTATCTCCATTGGCCAGATTTCTGGAAGCTTGAAATGATGCCACCAAAAACAATGTGTATTTAAAATGACCAGGCTCAAAATGACAGAGCCAACTGAACAGTGCCAGCTCAGGAGTCTCAGAACCCAGGGGACATGGCTCCTAGACTGAGCTAGTCCCTGGCTCTTGGCCCATCTGTAGAACTAGAATGATGGGAACAGATCTCTCAGTTATTTGGGGTACTGCGTCATGGCAACACGGCTGCCTAATCAGTAATGACTGTATAGCTGGATATGTCTTAATAAATTATGTTCTTTCCTCATCTCATCTTGTAAAAAGTGAAAAGTTAGGCAAAACACTGGACTTCCAATTCCAATGACCACCGCTTATTAGCTGTGTGACCTTTGGTGAATTTCTTAACCTCTTAAAGTCTCCGTTTCCTTAATTGTAAAAAGTGATGATCATTATTACCCTACATTATAGAGTTGTGAGGATTAAATAAGAGACTGTCTATAAAGCCCTTGGTGTGGTGGGCAGTATCGTGTTCAGATGAGTGGTGGTCTAGTTCACCGGTGAACTGTGAAGCCAGATTCCTTGAGTTTGAACTTGAGCTCCAGCACTTACCCACTTTGTGACTTTGGCTGTGTTACTCAACCTTTCTGTATGTCAGTCTTCTCCTCTCTGAAGAGGATTATCGTAAAACTACTTATAGGGCTCTTATGAAGATTAAATGAATTAACACAAGTAAAAGACTTAAAAGAAAGCTTGGCATATGGGTAACACCATGTATTAGCTACTATTATTGTTCATGGTAAGCATAAGAATAACATTCAGCAAGTATTATGTTTTATTATTATTTATTTTAATCATAATTATTATAGCATAATATAATACTATATTTGGGAATTATTACTTCACTCACATGTGGGATATAAAACTGAAAGCGACAAAAAAACAAAACCTTATGGACACAGTCAGTAGTTTAGTGGTTACCTGAGGGTAAGCAGGGATGGGGTGGGAGAGGAGAAAGGGGACATCAAATACATGGTGATGGAAAGACAACTGACTCTGGGTGGTGAGCACACAATGCAACATATAGATGATGTATTGTAGGATTGTACACCGGGAACCTATGTCAATTTATGAACCAATATCAATCACCCCAATAAATTTAAAAATAAATAAAATATTTTATAGAGATCAGTAGTAATATATTTAATATGAAAATAAACATTAAATTTTTTACAAATTGGGAAAATGGGAAGAAAATGAAAATTAAATGAACAAAAATGTAAATTTGACAGGTACTGATCAGATTCATTGAGGCAGTGTGCCGTTTTTCAGACATTTGGTTGAATGTTTATTTTATGTGTTAGGGCCATAGAGAGGGAAGTATTTGCTGAATGTATTTGCTGAAAAGCCAGTCCTAGAGAGTAATGCGACATGCTCTGTCATCAGTGTCTGTTTTGGTGGTTCAGATGAAACGCTCTGCTGCTTCAGCCTCAGCGATTCAGGGCTGGCTTTACAGAGAAGAGGCTTGGCTGTAGAAGGCAGGAGTTCCCCAGGCAGAGAGATGGCAGAAAGAACTCTGCAGAGGTTTAAGCACATAGAATGAGGATAGGGTAGGTGTTCTGTGAGAACAGTGTTTTGTGTGCTTGAGACATAAGATGCATGAGGACAAAGAAGTGTCAAATAATGTCTAGGTAGACCTACTGAGGGTGGACGACAGAGAGAGGGGGAAATCAGGGTGGCCTGGGATGTTCCTGTAGGGTGCGGTGCCTGGAGAGGGCCTTCATCAGCTTTGTGACCTACCGTGTGAGTTGAGTGCAGGGTTCCAGTCCTCCCCAGAACAGGTGAGAAATAGGGAATTAAAACACAGGCCAGAGACAGTGGTTGGGAAGCCGAGGTCTAACTCCAGGTGAAAGTTTTGTATGTGAATGATCTTCCAGAGAATGGGGAACAGAGAGCCTTGGGGACAATCAAAACTGTGGAGAGGGATGGGGAGATATGGCCTATTGAGGGTTGAGAGGCGTGAATATGGTGTTAAACAAATCAAGGGAGTAGAGTGTGCTCACCAGCACCAAAGGCCTCAGCTTGGTCAGCTGGAAGAGGCTGGAGAAAAAGTCACTGAGAATTGTTTATAAGGCTTTTGGGGTGGCCATGAGGGGGCATTGCAGAGAAGCGGCAGGGATAAGAAGCCAAGATCCCAGCAAACTGACAAAAGGCTAGGTTCTGGCATGGCAGGAGCCAAGGTGTTCGCCTCTCATCCACAATAGGAAGGGGAGAGAAGCAGGGACGTTGGCTCCCAGAGAGCAGCTGCTGCCTGTCCTCAGGTGTGGCCTGAAGGCACGACCACCAGGAGGACCAGCTTCAACCTGAGCAGATGGCAAAATGGCTGAGCTGTTGGGGAACAGCCAGAAGTCTTGGTGAGGTGAACTGAATTCACTTCATCTGATCCAGATCTTGGTAGTCCAGAGCGTAAGAAGGCAGAGTGCCTGCTGACCTGGTCCTCACCGACAGCTATTAATAGCTTTGCATCCATCAGCTGAGCATGCTGAGACTCAGGGTTTGGTCTAAAGGTTGCAAAGAAAGACAAGTTTGAGTCACAGAATCTCTGATGTTAGACCTGGAACAGGGGAGATCAGAAGCTTCCTAGTACAGATTCCTTGGGGAAACTGAGGCTCAGAGTGAGTCTTGGACTTACTAAGGTCAGTCTGGAGTTGGTTATGGACTTAAATCTAGGAGAGCTTTCTTGCTCCTGCACACGTTTCACTGTGCACATCCCTGCAGCCTCCTTCCTTCTCTCTTCATCACCTGCCCCCACCCAACCCCCACCCCTGCCCGCCCGCCCTGTGCTTTTTCTTGCCCTCTGGCCACAGAGATTATCAGACTCATCTTTTTTTTTTTTTTTAACTTAGCTGTTTCTTTTTTTTTTTACTTTTTTTTTTTAATTCATTTTTATTGTTAGACTTATTGGGGTGACATCTGTTAGCAAGGATTACATAGGTTTCAGGCATACAATTCTACAGTGCATTGTCACCTTGTTGTGTAATAAGTTCACCACCTAATGTGACTTCTCTTTCCATCACCTTATATTTAGCTTCCCCCCTCCTCTCCCACCCCCTCCCCTTTCTCCCCTCCCTAACCCACTCATCCCCAAATAAACATTAAACTATTGATTGTGTCCATGGGTTGTTTGTTTGTTCATTTCTTTTTTTCTTTGCTTTCAGTTTTATACTTAACTCTAAACTTTCTCATTCTTTTTGGGGGCAGGGGAGGGAGTAGTTCCCTGGCTGGGAATCGAACCCAGGCTGCAGCGTTGAGAGTGCCGAAACCTTAGCTACTACACCACCAGGGAACCCCAACTCTAAACTTTCTTACCCCTTTTCCATCTTCCTACATATAACAGCGCTTGCTACTCTGTTCTCAGGGCCTTTATAGATAGTTGGCTAACAAAATAGCTTACATATTAGAGTGGCAATAGATGGGATGGGCATGACATCTAATTTCTTCCAGGTAATACAGTTGCAGCTTTAATGTGTGTCTCTACCCAGTGCAGGACAGACTCAATCTATAAATTTAAGTGATCTATATGCCAATCTCAATACTCTATTAGAGAAAACTTGTAGCTAGAAAAATGAAATGAAGCAAACTTTAAGTTATAAATTAAGTGCCTAAAGTATTTTTCTTGTCATTACTTCTTTAATAAATTTCTAAGGGAGACTTACCATCAGCCCTATAAAAGAAGCAAAAATTATATATCTTTCCAAGACAGTTATTCACGGGATTCTGGATTAAATTTCCCCTGGCTATTCTAAGCAGTAGTTGAAAGAAAAATGGAGCTTTCTTCTTGAACATTTTGACAGGGGAAATTGTACCATTTCCCACCAAGATGTAAGGGTGCAGATTCCTGGCTTGGGCAAGGGATGGGGGAGTTGAATAGAACATAAAAAGAATCCATTAATGATTTAGAAGACTACTCAATTTCTCTACCTCTGTAACAGAGCTAGATCAATACTCTCAAGGTCACACTGTTGATATTTGCTGTATCAGCTAGTCATTTTTAAGAGTTTTCAAAACCATTCCATGTATCCACCCTGATAGATTTGCATAGATTCTATGCAGGGAGTTATGATTTGGGGTGTGGGGTCAATGAGATGGTGAAAGAGGGAGTGTAGGTATCTGTGGTGGGGGTTGGAAGGGACATCTACAGTAGAATTTCAAAGAGTTGAAAGACTACTTTAGTTCAAGATAGCATCTAGGGAATTGAGAGAGAAACCCCCTTTATGATTGCCAATCTACAGTAAAATAACCCTAGGTATTACGAGTATGTATGTGGTTTTATTAATCAGCATGTTTCTGCTTTAGTTATTTCTGTGTTGTATTTTCGTTAGCTCTTTCTTTTCAAATATAACATTGCCCCTGTGGGATTTGCCTAGTAGTGTCACATCATATTCTGTTTATTTCATTTAATATTTATTGTCTAAGTTGAGCCTTTTGGAACAAAGAGTGTCTGACTGACTAATGTTAGAGAAATGTGCTTCTTACCTCTTCTGCTGACCGGCATGGGTATAATGTTCTCTTGGTGTCTTATGAAAAGAGCTTGATAATTGTATAACCCAGGATTCCAAACGGTGACTGAGAGATGGAGGGGGCATCTCCCATAACCCTCATCCCTCCAAAAGATGTATTCCTTTTGGTTATCTCATGATTTGAGGACTCTGACCAGACTACCTTTGCCGTAATATTTACTTAAATTCGCTGATATCTTGATCAGCCACGAGGGAAAGAAAGAATGCCACATAACTGACTTATTTATTTGTTCTGCCACATTTCAAAGAAAACCCTGATTCCATTGCAGATTAAAGGCTGACAGAGCTCATGGTGGTAACGGTCATTTTAAAAATTTCATCTTCAGACAGTTCTCCTGTCCAGGGACACATCAGGGGTTCACATCCTGAAAAGTTTCAGAGAACACATGTGGTTTCCAGTGAAATTACCACTCAAACACTTCCAAATGTTTTCTTGACCATAGTATTTCTTCCCTATACATTGCCCTTAGAATGTTTTGTTATTTATTTAGAAAAAAAGGAGGAAGAGAAATTCCTCTATTGAATTGGGTTTTACAGTCCTCAGAAGCAACACCCTGGAGGTTAGAACCTCATATTTTAGAGAGAAAAAGCTTCTTTTTTAGAATTATCTCTGGGTTTGAAAGAGGTTGTCTAAAATGCAACTCAAGCTTGAAAAATGTCTAGACTCTTTCAACATATGTAGCCATTGGGAACACGGTAAATCAAGAAATGGTTTAGTTTCGTAAGGGAATTTATTTCTTTTAAGTTCGTCAATGAGCAGACAGGCATTTGAGGGGAAGTCACTTTACCCTCCAATTCCCCAGCCTGGGAAGAGAAAGTTATTTTTACTCCTAGTTCCCATCGTGGATTGAGAGAAAAGTCAGATTGTTCTTTCATCGAATGCTGCTGAATTATCCTCCTAGCTGTAAGTGTGAACCACAGCAGCAATTCCACTGTGGGATATTATGAGCAGAGTTAATTATAACTGTTTAATGAAGCAGATCCCAATTTTTAGTAGATCATGACCCTTAATACATTAAAGAAGAGTGACTCTTCACATTTTTATGCAATTGACATTTGGTTAATATACTTCAAAAAATTTTTGGATGTACTGCACTGATTATGAAATGGACTTTGTCCTGTTCATAAAAATGCTGCTAGTAAAATAAAAGATACCAACATTTTTCTTGTCATTTATGACCTCCTTGGTGCCAGTTTTAGCTTATTAAAGGGACTCAGTTAAAAAAAATGTCATTGGATTTCTTTTAAGGTCACCCAGTTAGTTGAAAAAGCACTGGCCTGTACCATCAGACAAATTTAGATTGAAATCCCTTCTTTGCCACCTACCATTGTTCTTGAACAATAATAACAACAATAATACTGCTAATAATACCACATGCTGAGCAATTATTAGTTCAAACCATATGAAATAATGATTTTCCAGGCCAGGACAGTGGTCAGATGCATGTATTTTCATGTGGTTTATATGGTTCAGACTAATACATGTGCTAATGCATCAACCTCAGAGCTTTATGGATATCTTATTTGATGCTTTCAGCACAGTTTTAAATAAAATATAATGATCAGCATGTACACCTGAGAATACCTAGCTTTTCCCAAGGTTAGGAAAGTTGCTCAAGATCTCAAATTAGTAGGTTGGAGATTTGAACTCTGAGCTATCTTTTGACCTCAGTGTTCCATAGTTTTCCTATAAAATAGATATTCCTGAGCCTTGATTTTTCTTTTCATGTAAACATAGAGAGCAGAAATAAGGATTTGCAATGACGCATGTGGAGTGCTTCCCACGCTGTCTGTCCTGCAGTGGGTGCTTCAAACGCAGAATACATAACTGTTGTCATCATCAGCACCATCGCCATCAGGGTCTAATATTTTACTTACTCAGTGGTGTGTACAAAATGTGCATAGTGAGACAATAAAGGAAGGCAACTGCTGTGTGTGTGTGTGTGTGTGTGTGTGTGTGTGTGTGATTGCTAAGATGTCTCTCCTTTATTTATAGTCACTCTTTGCACAGACTGTAGTGAGTTGAGCCTAACACTTGCACATGCATTTCACCCACTTTGCTATTTTCAAAACAAAAGAGAATTGAGCAAAAATATCCTATTGAGAACAGAGGTGTCTGTGACAAATTGACTTAATTGAAAAACAACTTAAAAAAAATATCTCCCAGTTTAGGGGCAGAAGACGGGGAAGAAATTAGCCATGGAGAATCTAAGTGGAGGATTTTATTGATTGCCATAGGCATGACCTAAATTGCGGAGTGGGAGTCATTGTGGAGGTACTACTGTTTCTGCTCTGCTAATTGAGTGGTGCCATTTTTCCTACAGTGAAGTTAGGGATGACGAGTGTGGCCACCAGGAAGCCTCCTTCTCCTGGCTGTATCCATCAAACCCTGGGCTGCCTCAGGCCTATTTGTTTGTCCTAGGCATTTGTTTCTCCAGTCAGAAACACAGATGATAATTTAATGAAATAACGTTTTGAATGTTTTATTCCCAGAAGACATTTGATATGCCGCATACATTTAAGCACACATCATACAGGTTGAGCTATTTTAATAGGAAAGCATTTCCATTTGTTCTTTTGCAGAGGGAGGGAAGATAACTAATCCTCATGCTGTGGCTCACAGAAATGACTCTAGGATGGAGTCAGTGTATTTGTAGGCCAAATCTGTGTTTGTTAATGAAGTTTTATTGGAATTCTGTTGTTGGCATTGTCTATGGCTGCTTTTGAACTAAAACAGCAGAATTGAGAGTGGTTGCATCTGAAGGAGACCATGTAAATGGCAGAGCTGGGAATTTTTACTACCTGACTCTTTATGGAAAAACTGTGTGGCCCTTGCTGTGGAGCATAGCATAGGAAGGTTTGCAATAACCTGATTGACTCCACACAAGCTCAGGGCACCATCTTTTCATGCCCAGTGATGCAAGTTCAGCAGGGAGTGTTGGGGGTCTCAGGTATTGACGTGTATCTATTTGTCAGGTGACTGAAGATGTCTACACGTATGAATATTTTAGCCTTCCATGACTGCATTTGGCAGTAGATACAAGCCACATGTTGGGGGCAGGTAGAGAAAGAGGGAGATGACTTCCTGTTTCTATGAAATTACCAAATTACAAGAAAGGAAGTTAGAGGGAAGTTGATTAGAAATGAGGCACCTCAGAATGACATCCATGTCCATTGCCATTGGTGCACTTGTTTATAGGACAGGATAGAGGCTACTGATGGCTGTTTACTTTTCTCTCTGGGAGAGAGAGTACACTGGTTCACAAGGCGGTTCGGATTGTCAAACAAAATGGCACAGCAAACAAACCCCACTTCCATGTAGTACTCTTTGAGGTTATGTATAGGCAGTTGGAGATTGGCAAGTTACTTGCCTTCTTAGTTTTCTCTTTTTTGATATGAGGATAACACATACTTTAAATTAGCTAATGCATATAAGGTGTCTCACACAATCAGGCAGATGAGAAATGTTAGTTACCCTCCCTCTTTTTGCTGTCTTCTCTTTCACATACAGACTTTTGTCATTACTGTAGAGGTCAGTGTCATCTGAGGAGGGAAATTCTTGAATATGTAGGGACTTCAGAGTTCTGGCACAGAGGTTGAATCTAGTATTATGTAGGCTGGACTCCTTACCTACACACCTACACATCTTGCTCTGACACATAGGCACCTCACCTTTACTGACATGTTTCCATCTTGCTGTAGTTGGTGGGAAGACAGAATATCAATAAGGGAACATGGGTAGACAGAGCACAATCTTATGAAGTCTGAGTTCGGGGAAAATATTAAAACTCCCCTCTAGGCTAGGATTTGGAATTGTCTCTGGTCTTTACTTTCATCTCCTTGAGCTAACTTTCTACCTTGAGATCTCAGCTCTGCCTGTGGTTCTGGAATCTACACTCTCCCCCTGGAGGAGTAAAGAGCTCACGGGTTGACATCCTTTTCCTGGTTCTGCTGGGCCCTTGGTCTTAGATGTTGGCTTCTACCCTGGGTGCCTCCACTACTGACATTCTCAGGCCTGATCCCCTAGTGTTAGGTCCACCAACGTTGTTCTGTGTCTCCCTTGTCCCAGTAGCTCGTCCTCAGTCTCAGTAAGCATAGGCCACTTCTTGTCTTTCTTGGGCACACAGGCACTCATGGATGTTCTCGTCTGGTGCCCTGGACTCTTGGAAGACCCAGAGAGCCATGTAAGGCCATCACTCACACAGACTCAGGTCAGGCACAGTGCTGTCTTACTGCTCTTATGGGCACTAAGAACCAGGGATGTGTGTGGGGCAGCTGCTATCTAGAGGTCTTGGCGGAAGCAGCCACAGTCTCCTCAACTCTCCAATCCTCAGACGTCAAGGGGGTTCTATTGGTTCTCCCCAACCCTGGGTTTTGGTGGGAGGAGATGACCGGTCTCAGGGTCTCCCCTTCAATGTCTAATTCACTGGGTTATGTTCCCCCACTGCATCTTTCCTCTGCTCAGTTCCTTCTCCTGGAACCTCCAAAGTTTCTATCTTCTTGTTTATGCAACTAACTGAGTGCAACTTCCCTCTCTCAGAGTTACTCATGTGACCCTTTCAGAGGCATGGGGGTTGTTTGGCTGTTTCCCATGGGTCTCTGGGGCCACAGGTGTGGCTGTCCTTAGAAATTTCTGCCCTAGCTTCCCACCCTGCCCCACATTATTGTAACATGGGCTGTTGCAGAGACTTCCAGGTCCCACACAAATGCCAAAATGTAACTTGAAAGCTAATTACTTTTCTTTTGTAGTAGTTAAGGCTCTTTAGAGTCATTCCCTCCTTCTCCCTCTCCTTCTCCCCATACCCTTGGAATAATAGAAATAAGCCTTCTTGAATTGTTTCACTTAGGATTGCATTGGCTGCAACAGTAAACAAACAAGAGTAACCACTTAGAAATTCATTAGTTTCACACAGCAAGAATTCCTGGATCCAAGGCTATTTTGGGGACTTAGTGATGTCATCAGGGACACTGGCTCTTCCCACCTTTCCCTTCTACGATCCTTAGAAGGTCGGCTTCCCCACCATGTTTATGAACTTGGGGTCTCAAGGTGGCTGGCTGCATTTTCTCCAGGAGTTAAATTTACATTCTAAGTAAAAAGAAGGAAGAAGGGCAATGAGGCTTTCTTTGATGAGGTTTTGTTTTTAATTCAAGAAGAGAAGACCCCACTTTGTGGACTTCTAGCTATATCTCAATAGCCTACCCTTAGCTGCAAGGGACACTGGAGAAGTGAGTTTATTCATTTTTCTCCTTCAAAGGTAGAGGAAACAAGGAGAAAAGGGATTGTGAATGAATTTTGAATAACCAGCCCACAATGTCTGACCAAGGTCAGATAGAGGCCCTTAGACAAAAGCAGTAAAGCTCTTTCAAAAATGGTATTAATCTATGGTGTCATAGGATTACAGATTATTTAGCTTTTCTGAATGTTTAAAAACTCTTGCTGATGCAGCTCATTAATTTAGTGAGGAACTGGTTTGTTGGAATATTTGGGCATCTTCCATGAACATAGGAAGTACCAAATCAATTAATAGTAAAGACATGATGGGGTGGTAGGAATTGTGTTTCACCATCTTAGTGAACAAACTTTTTAATCCTGTTAAAAGAAATCTCAGGAAAACAGTTGATGAATTACATAATTTAAATTCTTCTTTCCTTTTGGGTAGGTCTGAATTACCCCCTACTCACTAAAACATGCTGGAAATGTTTTATTGGCTTAATTTCAATTCCTGTATGTATATGAAAGTAATAAAACTGCATTTCTTTAAACATATTTCTTAATTTAGAGCTTTCATAAATTCACACTGGCTTTTCTTTCTCGTGTACAATAAATCATATTCTACTGCGTATCGATCATATCCTGATAAGAATATTGGTACAGTGTGAATGTTCATTTATGGAGGAAGAATAAGCTGAGAAAAGGTGAAGGAAATAAGGTAAAGACAGCATCAAGCAGGCAGGTGCATTAATCAAAGGTTGCCAAACTATAGTCCATGGGTTAAATCTGACCTGACATCGGTTTTTATAAATAAAGTTTTATTGGAACATAAATAACCAGCTCATTCGTTTACATGTTCTGTGGCTGCTTTCATGTTATAGCAGCAAAGTGGCTAGTTGTGACTGAGACTGTATGGCCCTTGAAGTTGAAAACATTTGCTCTTTGGCCCTTCACAGAAAACATTTGCCAACCCTTGTACAAATAGGCATGGGTGATTTCATCTCCCCTCTATGTGGAAATCAATTTAATGTTTAGGTAGAATAAATAAATAACTAAAATAAGGTAAAACATGTTAGTAGAAATGCATTCATAACTCCCAGACCAGAGCCATCAGGATGTTTGTTTTTCTATCAAAAACAACTGGTTCCATTTCTGTCTTTGGCTTCTGTCTGTCATGAGATGTTCTCACCATGTTGACATGTCATTCCAGCTCTGAGGCTATAGCCAGCACAGCAAAGGGGCTCTGAGTTTGCCCTTTGCTGGCTCTGTGCCTTGGGCAGGTCACCCAAGCTCTGGGAAACGTATCTTCCTCCTTCTCAGATGAGAGGGCAAGACTAGCTGAGTGCATGGGCTATAGAGTCTCTCCGTTTCCTTTCTTCACTGAAGTTCTCTGATTAAGTGACAACACGGATCATTTCTTATCTGAAGCAAGAGGATTCTTTTTATTCTCAATTTCAGCTCTGAATTTTCTTTTCCATTTGGGATATGTGTTGACCAGGGTGTCCAACACATCATATCTGTCTTATTAAACACTTGCAACTCTTTTTGAACATAAAACATGAGCTATTTCAAAGGACAAAAGCTGAGAGCTAGATAATGGAAATAGCAAATATTTATTGAACATAAGTTTTATGTGCCAGACACTTTTCCAAGTGCTTTATATGTATTAAGTTAGTCTATGGCTTATTTCATCTGCACAGTGGCCCCAAATTAAGTACTATCATTCATTCCATTTCACAGATGAGGACACTGAGGCAACTTGCCCAAGGTCACACAGCCATTGCACTTTCAAAATAGTTTCAGAGCCCATACTCTCAACCATTCTTCTTTCTCAAAGTGGGTCAGACACAATGGCTACTCTCCATTTTCACGGCAAGTAGGAGGGGAACAAGTATGAGAGATGCACGTTGGAGGTCCTAGAAATTATACGTACTTTGGAAAATTAGAACAGGACAGTTTTCATTTACCAAAAGCCTAGTTTGTGCCATTAAGATCATCATCCCCAGAGGCACCTTTTTCTCAGCTGCCTCTCTTAAGTCAGATAAAAAAAAATTCGGGCAATAGTTGGAAACTGGGTCATTTTTGTGAAATCATCCTTCTTTGCCAATACCATTTTTGAATTCTTTCTTAGAATTAAAAAAAAAACCAAACAAACAAGTAAACCATGTGGAACGATCTGTGGCAGATGGTTATTTCAGCTCCAGGTGAGTTTTGTGATTGTACGCTGGGACAGAGAAATTATGGCTTTGGATAATCACCAGTTACTTTAGTGAACTGCCAGCTCTGAACGGTTGTAGCTGTGATGGTTTAGGGTGGGGATTTTTACTTTTTCCTGGAGATTAGCATGTACACTATCTCCATTTGAATTCTGTAGAATTTTTGATATCATGCTACTGCGTATCCACCAGACATCTAACAGTTGGGTTGCGAGTGGGAGAGGTGAGATGAAGCTTGACCGAACGTCTGGGTCAACCCTCCTCTTTAGGTGTAGCTTCTCCTGGACAATACAAGTAACAGCCAAACCATGGTGTTCATTACCAGCACCCGTCCCTAATTAATTTATTTTATGTTAATTGAGTTTATAATTATATAGTAAAACATGTACTTTCTCCCTCAAGAAATTGACTGAATCTTCTGAAGGGGTTTTGTGACGGTAATTTAGGTGCAGTTAGCCAGTTAAATTTAGTAAGGCTTTGGGACATTTAGCTGCTGCTGGAAGAGGCTAGGTGGGAAGAGACCGGCAGCATCTCAGAAGCAACTCTGGATTGCGAGGACATGTGACTGGAGGGCCTCCCCTGGCTTCTGAGCTGCTGGTCTGGTGTCTAGGACAATTGCAAACTAGAACTCTATTGAGACGTCGTTTCCTAGTTATCTCTCTAATATTCCTCAGTTGTGGAACTGTAGATTCCTGTAACTGTGGATGAAGGCAAAACCCTTTTGCTAAAAATTTCTTTGTGGTGGTGGAATTGGAACTGAAGCCATGAAATGGTTCTCATACCATGAAGTCCCTGGCTCTGGCCAAACTTCAGACTCAAAGTGGTATCACCAGTCAGCGGTCTCCATGTGAGCATCGAAAGTCATCTTAGCTGCTGAGGGTGGTGCAAGGGCATGTGACCACCCTGAGGATCTGGTAGCTGCAGTTCCACACAGCCCTCCACATCCCCAGGGCTCTAACTTTCATTTGGGCACACACTTTTCCAGGAGTGTGAAGACCGAATTTTTGAGCCAAGTCCCTTTCTATGACTTTTTACTTCATATCTCATAACAACAAATCTGTTGAGGCCTATGATTAAAAATGCAGTTGAATAATCATTTGCAGTAGCTGCTGTGCTGACTGTGGGCAGGGTCTTCACTGCTCATGACTATGCATGGAACTCCAGGAAGCTCAAAGGCCTGTTTTTTCTAGTGCATAGCACAGAAGCATCCCAGCAACACCCCAGTGGCTGGCATAGCAAGGGTTTGTTGACTTTAAATTCCTCTTGGTTCTTTTTCTTCATTTACTATTTTTTTCTTTTTTTTATTTTATTGTTAAATTTATTAGTGTGATATTGGTTAGTAAAAATTACATAGGTTCTAGGTGCACAATTCTACAATATGTCATCTATGTGTTGTGTTATGTGTTCACCACCCAGAGTCAGTTCTCTTTCTGTCACCATTTATTTGAGGTGGGTGGCAGAGAAGGGACAGGGTCCCCTTGGTTCTTAAAGTGTTTGTTTCTTGGTGGATAACAGAGGTTTGGAAAGGATGCTCGAGAATTTTTATGTCCTAAAGCCTTGGGCTAAATTACATGAGATTGTTTTTCTCTTCTCTTCTCCTTTCTTCTCTCCTCTCCTCTCCTCCCCTCTCTTCCCCTCTCCTCTCCTTTTCTTTTCTTTTCACATTTTGATGTCCTGTCACCACAACGGGAGGTGGTTTGTTACTGTGTGATTGAGTGAAACAGGCACTTAAGTCAAACAAGATATGGTCACTTAGCCCCCTCTGCCTTTATGTTTTTGTCTGTAAAATAGAAGCACAAACTTTCTCTCCACTTTGCAATAAGCAAATGATAGCCCCCTTCCCAAAAGAAGTGTGGGAAACATGGCTCATATATACTTGAAAAGGTGTATGGAGACCAGACTTCTATAAAATTCCTTATTTCCTCTGCTTTTGTTATTTAATAATATTTTCTGCTTGGCACTTTATCCCTAGTTATGTTACAAGAGAGTAACAAACTTAGCAACAGAGATTGAGGGAAAGCACGTTCAATAAATAAAGTACAATTCAAATTAGGTTTGTAAAAAGGAAACCCTATCACACCCTAATCTAGAACATAGCTTCCACTCGATAAATAAAAAGTGATGTCAACATACTCATATATTTCAGTTCTTCCCAGTCCATGGGAGAAAATAGGGTTGGAAATGAGAGAAGGACCTACACATGCAGAGAAAATGAAACAGAAGAGGGGGAGAGAGAGAATGAGATAGAGAGAGATCCTCCAAAGAAGACATTTGGGTGGCCAAGAAAAACAACACAGGAAGATGAAAAATTGGGAGACCAAAGAGAAAGGCACTTGGTTGCGTTGGCCCGGATGAAGGCAAGCATTTGTGAAGGTATATTCCAACCTTGTGAGCTTTAAGGGTATCATCAGTAATTGACTCCAAGTTATTTATAGCAGGGTCCTAAATGGGCTCCGTGAAGGTGGGTTAAGGTCACTTTTTATTTATGGCTACAGTTCATCATCTTGAACATTTTGGGGGTTTTTTGGTAAACTACACATATTTGATAAAACATAGAACTATCTTCCATAAGAGGGATCGTTCCAATTGTATTTTTAAAAAATAAATAGGACAGTTTGGGATTTCTAAGGTTTGGCACTTTGTCTGAATGTTAATAGACATATGCTAGCAACTACCCTGAGTTGAAGAGCTTGTATATGGCCTGGAAAATATTAGCTACTCATATTAATTCCAGTCATCACCATATGTCAGGTTTTGTTTTCATCCCTGTTTTAGAGTTGAGTGACTGAGGTTCAGGGTCACACAGCTCAGGAGGTGTCAGGGCAATATCCAAACTCAAGTCCGTCTGGATTCAGGCTGCTTCTTGCTGTCCTACCAGCCGGCCATCAGGCATCACCATGGAAATGAATCCTT
Source organism: Lyroderma lyra (assembly GCA_004026885.1). Taxonomy (NCBI): domain Eukaryota; kingdom Metazoa; phylum Chordata; class Mammalia; order Chiroptera; family Megadermatidae; genus Lyroderma; species Lyroderma lyra. Next base: position 95,022 of record PVJL010004636.1, read on the forward strand.
TAGCACACAATTTAGCTAAGGAAGATAAATATGAAGAGTGATTGTACTCACTAAAATTCTAATTCCAGTGATAGCTGTAAGTAAAGTTCTAGGACCTTGTGTAGTTAAACATTGGATGGTAAATGGCCATAATTATGACGAATGAAAGAAAAACTAATTTATAATCCAGTCATCCAGCTATCCACATGTAATTATACTGTCATTTTATCTATGTGACATACAATATTTTTTTACAGCTTTCAACTAAGGCAATGCATTTGTCCACCACATGTCTTTGAATGCCTCTTGTGCTTATGTAGAAGCTGATTTCTGTTTTGAAATAAGAATATGTGTAGGGTTACAAGGTAAATAGCCTTTCCCTTTTCATCACTTTGACTTAGCAAAGAACCTCCATTAGCTTTTGGAAAGCATTTCTCAAAGGAGTTTCAAATGTTTGCATACATTAAATTCTAATTTAAAAATATCTAAAATGCATTGTTTTTCCAATGTTATGGTTCTGGTTGATTCTTCACATGACTGCTATAATTCTTAACCAAGCTGTATATAACATATTTGGTATGCCATGTCTGCCATGCATCGTTCATTTGAAAAGGGAAGTGTGTATGTGCATGTGTATAAAAATGAAATTCATACTTTTAAAATTCAGAGTTTTCTCCATGTATAAATTATATCAGAACCAAAGAATTATGGAGAGACTTGCTGTGTTCCAACATGAAAGAGTAAAGGAAAAGAGAATCTTCATTGTCTTTCAGAAAGAGGTTTTGCCGTGTAAATCACTGATGTTGGCTCACATCCAGCTGCTCTAAGATGCTGTTGAGGTGTTAGTAAGGACAATGAGGTGGGGTGGCAGAGCAAAATGAGCTCTTTGAGCAAATATAAATGTCACTAATAGCAGAGGTTTCTATAACAGCGGGCTTAATTTAACTCCAGGTGGGGGTTCTTTTGACTGCCTTAGTCTGAATGCATATAAGGCTGTGACCCTGGCATTGACTTCACATTTTTTCCTGTTGAGAGAGAATAGAGTAAGCTCTCTATTTTACTGAGGCTTTTCAAAATGAGTCACCTGCTATTCCAAAGGATTGTGCATCGCGATTGGTTGTAGTGCCGGAGTCCTGAGGGCTCCACTTGATGCAGAAACCCTTTCAGAATGTAGAGTCTGTTAGTGGTGGTGTGAATGGGTGGGCACTCTCTCTGCCTGTTAAGCAATTCTTGGATATGCCCTCAAAGCTTTGGTACAGTAAGGGATGCTCACTGGAATTTGAGTTGGATATGCTTCTGTTGGGTCCTTTCTGGGACTTGAACTCAGGGTTGGATCTGGGACTTGAATTTTGCTTTACAGAGCAGTGTCAAGTAATGTCCTAGGTAAATGGACCAAGGGCAGGATGAACCACCATTTCAACCCACATTTCCCATCACATTTCAGATTCTGTGGCAGAGAGGCACCTTTTAATTCTTGTTCTAGTGCAGTAACTTCTGAGATGATGGAAATCCTGCTGATGGGTGTCCTGGGGAAAAGGTACCAGATAAAATGGGCCTTTTTGGGTAAAGGACTTCCTTCCTGCTCCATGATCATCACCTGTCTTCAAGTTTGGGCACATTCATTTCTCTGAGAAAAAGCCTAAGTACGAAAAAAGTACATCAGGTCTTTGAATAACATCGTTTCGTTCAGCGTCGTTTCATTATAACGCTGATGAGAAAATAAATTGAGTCCTCCTGGGGCCCCTGTCTGTGTGGAGTTCTCCCCATGTCTGTGTAGGTTTTCTCCAGGGACTCCAGTTTCCTCCCATGTCCCAAAGATTGCACATGAGGTGAATTGGCATGTCTGAATTGTCCCATTGTGAGTGAGTGTGGGTGTGGGTGTGAGTGGCCTTGCGACGGAAGGACGTCCTGTCCTGGGCTGGTTCCCACCTGGATCCCTGAGCTGCTGGGATAGGCTCCTGCCACCCCAGACCAACAACTGGGTGGAGTAAGCAGGTTGGAAAATTATTTTGTTACTTGTTTTTATGAATCTTTCTTATGTAGACGTATAGCTCATATTTATTTCAATGTTTAGTATTAGAAGTGTTTTGGGTCTTTATTTAGAAGTTTGGTGTTTTTGTGACCAGAAATATGCCGTAGGAACTTAACTCTTGTTTATATCAATTAGCTTATGGTACAGTTGATTTTGTTATATGTCATTTTGTTTAAAGTCACAGTTTCCAGGAACCTATTGGCAGAGTTAAGTGAGAACTTACTGTATGTTTGAAGCCAGGCACCTTGCTGTGCATGCCTGCAGCAGGCGTGGGAGCAGATCTGTGACCCCGCTGTGGTCTGGGAGCAGAGCCCAGGACAGCAGGCCACCATGCCATTGCTTGTGGGGGATGGGCAGTGAGAAGCAGGGGATGGATGTTGCAGCTACACCTGATCAGACGGAGAGGAAACCGTCACAAGGTTGGGCAGTGACCACCCAGACTCCTTGAAAAGCCAGAGCTAAGTCCTCAGAATGCAGACTTTGGGAGTTTCATCCTGTTTGCATCAGAGCATAGGATGGCAGTCTACCTCCCAAAATGTCTATGCTGGCTGAGCAAAGGCCTTGCTTTTTATCTTGCTTTTGGGCACATTTGGGTAATTCATGTTTATGGTACTCACCTCATGGGGATTATCAACTCCACCTACCTTTGTTTCACATTCTGGAATACTTTTTAGCTGAAGTGTCACTATCCTGTGCACACAGGAAATTTAAATTGACATGAGATTTATAAGGTACTTCTATTCAAGTGAAGATGATTTCTTTGACCCTCTCTCTGCTTATGTGGAACCACTAGTGGATCTGATTTCTGGGCTTTGCAACAAAACACAAGGACACTGTACACATAAAAACCCCCGCCCCATTGTTGCTTTCTTAGCAAGCATCCTAAATGTTAACAGTCTTCAAGTCTATTTCTGAAATATTGCTTGGACTGCCTAATGAAAAAGTGATGGTCCAGGACAAATTTTATTTTTATGTACTCTCTTTCTTCTAGGATCATGTTAAGCTTGGACCTGAACTTGTAGTCCTGCTCCGAAGCCTCATTATGCTTATTTTCACTCTCCAATAATTATGCTCACTCTTTTTACATGGTTGCTTGCAGTCTCCCAAGTGCATTAACAACAACTACTTTTTTTTAAGTCCTCCTCCTTCCATTCTTCTACCTTTTATCTCCTTTCATCTTTACTATCATCATCTTCATCATCATCATTGTCATACAGGCACTGGCTGACCCATATTCATCTGTTTTCCCTCACTTGTTTTATGCATTATTTACTTTTCTACAGATTTATTCCCAGATCTATTTTGGTCTGTGTGCCATGGTGTCAGTCACAATTGAGCAGAGCCAAGCAACTTCCATTGTGCATGTTTGAGATCCTTGCAGGTTTTATGTAGTTATAGGTTAATTGAGCAATAGGTTTTATGAAAGGCATTTGCCTCCTATTTGGACACTGTAGGTTCTAGAACTCCAGCTTCATATATAAAGAAGAATCACTAGCTAGAGTATTTTGGCAAAAAGAAATCTAGACAGAAGTCTATATTGACAGCACAAAAAACATGCTTTTCTCTAATGAAATTTGTAATGCCGTGCTTGTGTGTACTGTGTGTTTGAGTCACGGGTAAGCCTCTCTGGTCTGAGAATTGTGAACAGTGTCTTGAAGAAGATGTCATTTCATGTTGCAAAGAGCAACCCTATAGATTCTGCAATATATGTTTGTTGAAGTTAGCCAGAGGTCAGACACACCCACAGAACAATAGGCTGATTTGTGTATCTCACTGCGGTTTTTATGAAGTCTTGAGTATCTTAATGCCCCTCAAACCATGAACTCCATATTATTTTTCTTTTTCTACTCCACTTACAGCATTTTTAGGTGATGCCACAGATAGAGGCAATGGCCCCAGTCCTTGGATATGCTGTCCATCCTATGTGAAGACCCTAACATAGTAGTGGTTGAGCCCTTGGACACTTATCATCAGGTCTTGCTGATCAGATCACATATTCCTTTAAATCACTGACTTTTAATTGTGCAATAGCTTTGGCTTTCCTTACACATTTGAGCTTTGCCAAGAACTTTGTGTTTCCTGCTTTAATTTTCAGCTCATAAAACTAAACTTTCTTTTGCAAAGTCAAACCAGAGCTTTAAAAGCCTTGCTGACCATCCTTAGCCATTTATTTTTAGTTTTACATCTCCAGCTAACAAATAGATAACAGTTTTCTTCATCCCACTCCCGTGGCCACCGTCATTTTGATCACCATGAGAATTAGAGCAAACTAAATTTAGCATCTTTTCCCCAGGATCTTAAAATGCTTTAGGAGGCACTCACTGGGTGTCCATGTGTCTAACACTGTGACCTTCAATACACTTTTGAACAACTATCTGATTTTGTACGGGAACTTTGAAGTGATCTGATTAACCCAGTTACCAGTGAGAAACAGGAGATCCTACATTGTGTCACATCCTTTCCACCCTTCCCCTCCCTTTTGGTTATGTTTTTGATTACATCACAGTTCTTCAATAGAGCTCAAAGCTTAGATATTACTATTCTGAAACTTAAAATGCCTTCAGTCCTTGGTGTTGTGCAAGGCAGCATAGGGCATAGAAGACATATAGACATGCTCTCTCTTCCCTTCTGTGACTTACAGCCTGGGATGCAGGAAGTAAACAGAAAAGAAATACAAGCTTTAAAAAGGTATAAAAGAAGGCCATGTGAACAAAAGGAAGATGCCATAAAAGTTAGGAGGCCAGTGAGCTAAATACTACTTGCTCATCGAGTAGTTACCTCACTGGCCTCTTAAAAAAGGGGTCCCCTTTTGCACTAGATGTTCAAGAATGGTCAAGGCTTCTATAAGGAGAGCATGCTTGGTGGAAGGAGGTCTTAGGAGAAGAGATGGTGTGTGGACAAAGCCCATCTTTAGGAAAGTGAAGAGATGTCTGAAGGATAGTTAAGCACTTCTGGAATGAGCACAGAGAAGGAAGCACCAGGACCTGGTTTTATATATTGGGGGAATCTTGCTAGAGGTCCAGGTGATGCCATTGTAAAAGATGAACTGACAATCTAGAAGCTCTGAGTTTAGATTTCAGCTCTCTCACTGTATTCCTGGGTGACCTTAGACATAACACAGTGACCCTGCAGGTTGAGTGAGTCACTATATAATAGAAAAGGCAATGGCTAGTCGGTACAAGAGATATGAACTCTTCCCCAAAGGTTAAATGTGGGCAAGAAGTGTTTAAATCCAGGTGCTGAAACAAAGCAGAATGGCACCTCATGCAAGTCTAACTTGTTGCTGGGAAACTTTTTGCACCCCCTATTTTTCAGGCACCTACAGTTTTGAGAACACAGGAGTTTACTCCTTGATTTTACCTAGTAAACATTTTTTTCCCAGAAGGCTCAAGGGGCATTTCTCTTGCTCTCCAATGAAGGTGAGCAGTTCTACTGTCACCCTAGCCACTACACCGTCTCCCACGTGGCCCCATGCCGTGCAGACACCCAAGCTGGCAGTGTTCCACTTGAACTTTCCCAGTAACGAATGTGGTAAGATTGACTTTTTCAGATAGCAGCTGCATCCTTCTTCCCTTCCCGTGGCTGCCTTTCGACTCAGCACTTTCCCTCTTTGCTCCAGATAAATTGCTGTTAATTTAAATGTACTGCAGATCCTTGCCATTTTATGGCTGATTGCTTCTGAGTAATGGGAGGAAAATGTGTGCACGTTTGAATGTGAGTAAATCTAAATGAGTCGGAAGCCAATGGTAAAGAAAGCACAGTGAGCGCTTCACTGACCTTGAGCGCCCCCCTCCCCCCTCCCTGTCTTTCCCTTTAAAGAGGTCAGTGAGCAGATCTGAAATCAGCAAACAGCAAAGACTGAGCTTGAGGACACATCCAGGTTTTGCTTCTCTGCTTTCAACTTCTCATCATATTTCTCAGAGCACATCTGCTTTTTCCTTGTTCTTATTCAGCTCACCTCGTGTAAGCAGCAGTGGCAGAGTTTCTCTAAGGTTGTTTTTGATAAAGGAGCTGTTCTCACAGTAACTACCATGCACCATCGGAATGCTGCAAATGCTTCAGAATGTCACATTGTCAAAATATCTATATTTCAGGCTCCGAAGCTAGACAGCTTGTTTGGCTGCTAAACCCACAAGATGTTCAGCCATTTGTTGTGGTCTAAAAACTTTTCCCCTCACTAGGAGAAAATAATTATCTATTGTTTTATGTCATTTTGTGGCCCCTTTCTTGAGTTCCTTATAACACGACAGGGCAAAAGTCATTGAGACCTTCATAGGTGAATTGGGGCCCAGATTGCATATTCCCATCAACCCCTTAGAAATATGAAGCATCGAATACATGTCCTTGTAAAAGAATCAAATCTTTAATTAAATCAAACTAATTTTTTGATACATGATGGTGTATCTTTAGTGTACCAAGAGTGTGTGAAAATCAAGGTTATTGAGAGGAGACTGACTCGCCTTCCTTGAGGTGAGGGGCAGTGGTAGTGACAGTTTGAATGCAGACACTGCACGTTGATTACTCCTATAACAGGCTGGTTTTTCCTCACAAGGAAGATATTGCATGTGCTTTTATGGTGGCTTCACTGGTTTTTATCACATGAGCCTGTGGAGCTGAGGCATGCTTCTTTGAGGATACATCACAAAAGGCAAAGCAGAAGGAGGTTGAAGAGGGATACCTGATACCTGTATTTAAATAGGGGCACATGCTCTTGCGCCCTGAGTGAATGGCAGTCTAAAAGAGCGTGCATCTAGCAAAACAAAAGTGTTTCCCACTTGCAATATTAAAGAGCCTGGAGGAATGTCAGGGAGGAAAATGTCATATAGAAGCAAAGGAAGGGTGGCTGGTTTCCTGCTGTAAAACATCATAAACTCTCAGAGTTCCTAGGCCACAAAGCTATTCACATCTTAGTTTGTCCTGTTATTATTATTTTTCAAATTGAATATCCTTTACAATTATATGTGCTAGTATATTGAATCAACAAATCATTTTGTCTGTGGGCGATGTCTTCTACTGCTATCACCAAGTTTCTCCTGTTTTTATTGGCAAATTGACATCCCAGTATTACTCCTGTTGTTTCAGTGGGAAGGAATTTGAGACTCACCCTCTTAAAACCTGATGGAATAATTAAGGTGTTTTGTTGGTTAAATTGCCATGCTTGTGCTATGTGCCAGAGAGACCTCTAAAACTAGTGCCGCTTATTTATGTTTGCCTGGAGGCTAAACTTTTAGAGAGTAGAGACAGTTATGAAGGAGAATTAATGAGTGCCACTATGTACTTCCTGAATTCTCAGTGCTTTGTGGGTGATTAAATCTATAAACGATGTTTGGTGTCCATACCAAGTCCTTTTCCAGAGACTTGGAAGGGCAGGGGACAGAAATGCCATGGAATTTAGGCTCTGGAGTGTTGTTGTAAATGATGATACAGATTGGTGGTGGTAATTACAACTCTGGAGGCAGATGACACTAGTACTTGGCAGACCAGACACCAGGTTGAGGAAGATCAAGAGTCTGGAGGATTGGGTTTGGAAATGCTTTCCAAAGCTGAATTTGAAATCGTCTTGGCGGTTCCTATCACAACGTCATTTATTTTGTCGCTTGTGAGTCTGATGAAGAGTCATGCAAATTACTCACAGAATTGTATGGAATAGAATCTTCCTGTGTCTGCTGAGTTTTCATGGGCAAGTTCAGAGAGAGTTTGTTCTCCCTGCACAGAGACACAGCAAGGTCTCCATAGAATTCGAGTTCTTGGGTTGGAATCCACTCTATCACACACTAGCTGTTGGATCTTGAGCAAGCTGCTTCAAATTCTAGGCCTCGGTTTTCTCACCAGAAAAGAGAGAGCAATAATGGAACCTATTTCATAAGGTTGTTGTGAAATTAAAACTCCGCTTTGGACAAAGAGCTTAGAAGAGAGTAGATTAGCTGTTATTTATTGCAGAAGGTGTGTACCCACTGTTTTCCACCTGCAGGGCAATGATGTATTCAAGGTCAAGGGACTCCATTTCTTTATTTTTGTGTCATCTATTGCAGTGTTTATGATTTGATCTCTGCTCAGTAAATGTTTGAAAAATTAATTAATGCCAATTAAGAATTACATAGTATGTTTCATGTACACTATACGTAATATACACATAAACCATGTCTCATATTGTATATATAATATATACATACAGTATATATGCTACATGTATGCTATATATCACATATGATATAATGGAATTCTATCTATGTATATGTCATACATATGTTGTGGTGCTCGATTAAATTTAGGCAATTACTTAATATTAGGATTCCTGGAAAAAAAAATCGAAATCTACGTGTGGTTCAGTATTTCACCACTTAAATCCAGTCAGTTTTCTGGTTTGATTGCTGAGTAATTAATCAGTTACTTCAGAAATAACTTAGTAAAATTGGACAGGGAAAAAGCATTAGGATTTAAGGAGATATTTGTTGTAGAGTTTAACTTGTTTTCCTTATACATTAAAATTCTTCAGGGGTCATCTAGATGATTCACTGATTTCCCTCCTTAAGAAGTTAATGTCTGATACAATGGTGGGTGGAGCTATGTGCAGAAATCCTTTGTGTTTATTTTTTCTTATGTTTCCTATGCCATGCAAATTGGTTTTAAGTTCAAATCTAAGTTTCCTGATAATGAGATGCACATTTTCTCCTAATTTCTGTTCTGTTATTATTATGTATTGCTCTATGTTGTAAAATATATTCCATGTCATGTCTTAATTTTGATGTTTATTTATTATGCTCTTTTAAAAGTGATTGTATTTGTATGTTAATTTCTGTTGATTTTTCTTTTGAGCATGACTTATGTTTTATTTTGTGTTTCTTTTAGGTTTTGTTTTGTTTCATAAGATCCCCCTGGATGGGTAGCTGAAAAAAGGAAAAGACAGAGAAAGGGCTGTGGTGCTTGTTGGTCGCTGCTGCTGTGTAAGCTGGACTCCTGGGACTGGCATTGGCTTCTCCCGGGGAGTGCTGCTTACCTGGGGCTTTCTGGTAGACGAGGGTGGTGTTTGCAGCAGGTGCTGCACACAGCCTGCAGAGGTCCTGAGCTGTGACTGGGAGATGCCAGTGCCGAGGCAGCTTGCAGGCAGCTAAGCAGAAACTCAAGGAAACAAATCTATGCTTCCCTTTTTCTCTTACGATTATTCCAATACAGAACTGAAATGCAATTCCATTGGATTGTGCTTCTCTTCTGAAAAAAATGTGCTGTTTGATCATCCTGGAAATGTATTTGATTTTTATTGTTTCTGTTTGCTAAAGATGGACTATAACATTAAAAAAATAAGATTAGGGACAGGTATAAGTGCACACTAAATTGTCATCTCCATTGAACATGTATTTTTGCATTGCCTTCTGTTGTTTAATCAGTCCTGAATTCAGAAAATTTCATTTTTCCATCTACAACACAGCAGCTAAAACAGCATATATACCATCACTGTGGGGACTTGGTGATGTCATTGAGAGCTTCCTTCCTTCACTACCAATAAGGTCCAGAGTCCTGCAGTCAATGCTAATGATTCATCAAAGTCTCCTTAATGATTTTGCTGTAGGAAAAAAAAAAACAGATAAATAAATAAAAAGAAGAAGAAGCCATTTGATCGGGGGCTATATAGACTTAGGTTAGGCATAGTCAGTTTCAGAGTATTTAAAAGAGTGAAATATATGCAAGCGGTGCTTATGTCCTTTTATTTGCCCTCTGTGATCCACCTGCTTTTTAGAAGTTTGCTCAGCAATGAGACCACAGCATCTCATGTTGTTCCCATGACAGAACTGTAGCTTTTCTACTCTGAAAAGGCCTGCAAGAGAATAGCTGGCCTGCTGTGAGCAGGAGACAATATTGTAAGTAGGATAGTCCTTCTACAACATACTACACTGCTGCTGGGTATTCATGGGCAGGATAGCTCTCCCTGACCCCAGCAGCACAGAGGTGTCGGGTCGATAATGAATATGTGCTTTATATTGTCCAGCTTCATTGCTAAGAAGGCAGCCTTACAGCTACAGGACCCTGTGACCCTACCTTGGTCTTACCACGGATCCCTGTTGCACTCACTTGGCCACTGCATGACCTTTGCACGCTTTGCTCAGTATGCACCAGGCAGGGTCCCTGTCTCAAAGATGGGTTCGTCTGCCCCCACCCCACTTCACCTCACACCTTTCTTGTTAGGCAGACTTCAGAGCCAGGCCTGGAGCATTTCCTTTGAAAACACAATCAGTTCTGACTGTTAACCATGCCCGTAGATGAGCCTCAGCTGAACTGGAGACTTACTGACTTTTTTTTTTTAATTCCATTTTGAAAATAGTTACTCAAATTTTGCAGTTCAGCTTTAAGGATTCATAGATTTTTAACTAGTCTAACATGTTTGGCAATGTTGTTTTGAATTCTGGGTAACCAAGGCATTCATCTTAATAACCCAGGATTCATTTAGGCACCACTTGATATAAAAAGATTATCCATGACGAATATTTTATACTCTGTCTTTTACATTAGCCACTAAATATGGAATTGCTAAAGGCCGTCATTTCAAGGTCCTATGGATTACAGCATTTAACGTGGCTACTCCATACTGAGGCCTGAAAAGTGTGGTTTCTCCAAAGCATAAACTGGCTCCTCATTCCCAAACTTTTCTTTCCAGAAAGGCTTTTGTGTGTGAGGGCAGCTGAGTTGGCTCGTGGTATGGGGAGGTCTAAATATTCTCTGAATTCCCATTTTCTTGCTCGCTACTAAACGACAGTTCCTGTCACCACTTAGATTTTGATCTTTCTCAAAGGTGTTGATTTACAATGAGGCCAGCTAATTGGAGAAATCCTGGACACTAAAAGAAAAATGAAATTCATACTGTAAGCCAAGTGGAGGCTGTCGGGATGGCTGGGATTCTTAAATATCAGCCATTCAGTACATTTTTAAAAAAGCTTTTATGGTATTCCGTAGAACCATAAAAAGGCGATGAATTGTATAAGGACTGTTTTACAAGTTTCCCAGACCCAAAGGGGGCAAGAAAAGAATATAAGTACTCAACAGTGAGACGAATGGCAGGGTAAATTTTTGTTTTAAAATGGAGCGAAGTGGACAGATAAGGCAATTTAATATATCAAACAGCAGTTGACATCTCCTAGGGAACGATGAAAACAGCAGGCTGTTAGAAAATTGTTTCATATGGTTCTTCAGTTCTTTGCTTTTCATTTAAAAAAAAAAATCCCTGAAGATCACAATCAGTAACATAGCTTCTCATGTCTATACTCTAGACTACCCTGTTTCATTCATTTGCTTTTTTTGTCCCCTATAAGAAATCTTTTCCAAGCTTCCTAGTGACATATTCCATGTAATCTTGCAACGTTAGAAAAGGAAACACAGTACTGCTGCTGAAATCAAGTTTGTCACCCTCCAGCAAGGACCTGGAATTTCAGTGCCAGGCAGGTACGCTCATGACAGATGTGCATTGGGTGAGTGAACACCCACTCCTCCAGAGGGTCAACTGTCACCCAGCCCCAGCCAGCCCCTGCCTGCTGGAAATGTGGGCCCAGGTTTCCAGTTTTCCGACTCTTTAAGAGAAACTCGAAACCTGGACATTTTTGTGAAATGTCCCTATTTTTAAAAAGTTGGCTCAGTTATTTTAAAAACATGATGTAGGCCAACGAAACAGGCCTATGGGCTGCCAGTTGGTTACTTTTGTCTTAAAGTGAGGTCACTGTTCTCTCACAGTGTCCTTCTGTCTTTCCTTTCCCAATGCACTTCCTGGCATGGCCAGTGAGAGCTTTATCACCGTAGAGTTTAGCGCCTCAGTGATCTGCAGTGTGTCACTTCCCTCTGGGGCTCTCCTGGGCCTTCCATCAGCTAGGACCTTGGCTCTGTCTCCCTGCCTGGGACTCTCATGCAGCAGGGTTTGCCCTTCATCCCCTGATCTCTGCCCTCTTCTTTCCATGTGGCCAGAGACAACCCAGTGAGTCCGTCTGCCTCTTTTGTTTGATGTGACTTTCCTTTCACCAGTGTCCCTGTCTCCTGGCCCACTCAGATGCAGCCAAGCGCCTTTTCACGAGTGTCCTCAACGTATCACGGTGGCCAGTGGTAAGTGGCCAGTGGTGTGTCATCTTCGAGATTCAGGCCCTGAATCTTGATGTGGGTCCCACTGAGACCCTCCAGGCAGCTGAGATAGACTGAGAAACCCCCACTGTGGTCACAGAAGACATCAGTCTGAGGCCAATAGAGAAAAGAAAAAGAAAATCCCCACACACGTTAAGGACCATTCAGGGGTTTGCACTCCTGAGCGCCAACAGAGACCGATTTCGTTTTGACGCGCTGAGTGCTCTGTCCCAAAGTCAGGAGTGAAGGCGAGAACGAAGCAATCCCAGCCTCACCTCGCAGCCCACAGCAGACGGAGACTGCTTTGGATTCCAGCTCTTCAGGTAACCCTGAATTACACCCAGAGTGCTTCGGGCTTGAAGCCCTCAAACAGAGCAGAGGCCACCGTTATTTGGCAGTTTGGGGAGCAAACAGCTCAAGAAGTTCAAGGCAGGAATCCAGTTCACTGCCAGGTGTGGTGGTGAGCATGACGGAGGTGCTTCTGCTTTCCCTCTCCTTTCTCTTTGCTCGGTATCGCTTAAAATCCCCAACTTTCTCTATTTCTCCCTCCCTTCTGCCCTCTCTCTCCCCTTTTCTTCCTCTCCCCTTCACGCTCCCTCTCTCTCTCCATTTCACCATTTTGCATTCTAACTCACCTCCATGACAAACTGAGAGTTTATTTTTATTGGTTGGTTGCTTCGCACACACTGTTTTCTTTTTCATTGTGAATTGGAGTCAAAATGCTACAGGGACCTGAGCCAACTCTTCCCAGACTCCGTTGATGGTGGATGACTTACACTTTCTCCTGCTCTAGTGCCTTCTGTCTAGAACTCCTCCCTTGGATTTCATCTAATTTCCTCACACAGCGGTAGACGCTCATTTCATTGTGTTGTATCTAGATGCTTAGCTACAAAGGGATAGCAACTGAAGAGAGTGATTCCATTTAATCCAGGGTCTTCCCAGGGTAGCTGCATCCAGCCCCGTGGGCTATGCCAGTCAGCAGGCTTGACTCCAAGGAAACTAGGACAGAAGCAGCCATCCTGTGTTCACTGCTGTGTTCACACACCTGCAGCGCCTCTAGACCATGTCAGGTTTATTCAAGGGCACCTGGGAAGGAAGGTTAGGACTGCCCTGGACAGGCCACAAATGTAATTTTATATCAGGTACTGCCAGACTGAATTAAGTGAACACAATTCCCAGCCCTGAAAGTGACAGAAACCACGGTCACACAGCCTTCCACTCAGGTCAGCCCATTTCCTTCTTTCGGTCTTCAGGGTCGGAGGAACCTCCCGGCCATCTGATTTTGATGGTGAGATCACTCTGAGTTTTATTCATGCTAAAGTTGCTATGGAGCCTTGGGATGGTCATTAGTGGGCACTCAAAATGGGTTGCTATTAGGTGTGTCTGGACCTCAGTATCCACGACAAAAAAGAAATGTGTGAGCAGCAAAGAAAGAAGTTCTTTTTTTTTTTACCACCTTTAAAACAATCCATTATAAAATACCAAGATACTCTATTCACTATGTATACGTGTTTCAAATCATCACACTGTACATTTTAAATATCTTACAATTTTGTCAATTATAACTCAATAAAGCTGAAATGGAAAAAAATAAAATAGGATAAAAGTAGCAGAGAAAGGCAACGCTTGAGTGTCCCTCGTTTCGTGTTGAATTCCATGTGCCGTAATCCATAGGCAGCCTGTGACTCCTTCTCGTGCCCTGTTTTTTTGCTCCATACTGTTTCAGTCATTTTTTCACATTTCTTGTAAATAATGGATAATCATTTTTTATTTTATTTTTAAGTGCTGTTTTAACATGTGGATAGATCTTGTATGTACTTGCTGAATTCATTCATATTTTTTAACAAGCCAATAAAGTTTTATAATTCATCTCCCTGTGTCTTGCATTCTCTCCAGGGCCGTGTCCATGTCCCCCCCGCTTCCTCAAGCTCACCGCATTGCCCCTTGTGTCGGTTGGGGTGCTCAAGACAAAAGGGGTCAGAAGGAAGAGTGTGAGAAGCATCTTAGAGCATTTGGGGGGAGTCCCAAACCCACTATAGATTCTGGAATAACTCTCCCGCAAAAAGGGACTTCTAAAATTTCCATCACTGTGAATTATTCATTTATTGCCATCAGATATATTTTCATTTGTCTGAAAGGCAATGCTAAAAAAAAAAAAACCTCCAAAAAATGTTAAAGGGAATTAAAAACAAACTCTGCATTCTGTGGGAAAGTCCTTTGGTATTTGAAAAACTTGGCATGACCCAGGTCCCAGCAAGAGGGTACACTTGGTGCTCTGTCCCTCCATTCTAAGTGACTGTGTGGTCTACTGAACATGACAATGTGTGCATTCATGGAAGGGGAGAGAGAGGAAGACAAGTGAACATAGGGATAAGGTACTATCAAACTGTAACCATGCTTGGTGCCCACATGTCATGTCCCTTTGGCTTTCATCCCCAGCTGGCCACACTGTCCTTTCCTCACTTTTCCCTTTTACAATAGGACCTAGAAGCAAGGTTTGTAGGACTCCAGCTGTGATTCATTGGAGCCCGCTTCTGGTGACCTTGGAAGGGTTTTGCTCCAAACTGAAGACGTAGGGATTGAAAACACCAATCCAGTGGGACCCGGTGTCTTATCAAGCCAAGTACACACACCCTCTTCTGAAAGCCTGTCCAGTGCTGGGGACTTGTGCTTTTTCCCAACACCCTTCTAAATTTGCTGAGCTGAGAACAGGTTTCATTGGCCATTTGGAGGTTGTATAATAATTGGAGGTGGTTAGGCACTGGGCACAGACTATTTGAGTTTGAATCCTAGCTATGCTCATAAGCTAAATGACCTTGGAAAATTTATTTCACCATTCGATTCGTCACGTGCAAAATGGAATGAGGATAACAGTAATAGTGCCTTCCCTTTGGACTCTTATGAGAGTTAAGTAAGATGGTTCACATAAAGCTCTTAGCGCATTGCCCGGCAAGTAGGGGGCCCTCAGTTTTGCTCATAAAAGACTTTGAAGGACGCACGTTTGCCCTGTGCTTGAGTGTGCCTCAGTAGGTGCCTGAGAATCACATATAGAGTCACCTGAGTGTGTTGGTTATTTGGTGATTAGGTGAATAGAATGGATGGAGTCCAAAGGAAAGGGAATTTCCCTCACTGGATCCTTCTTATTGTGAAGGCCACTTCGGAGCTTTCTTGGGAGGTGTCGTGATTCTGCTCCTAGATCCTTCTTCCTGCCCAGGTGATTCTTACCCATTGATTCCACTCAGATTTGATTCTCATAACATAATAGAATATGATTTGTTTGGGCCTGTATTGTAATCCTACCATGTGTTTGAATGGTGCCCTGTATTTTGAGAACTCTAGAAAACTTAGCTTTGAAGGTCATATCCAAAATATCATCTACATATTGTTTTTGCTTTTACTTTATTAATTCAGAATTTTTGATCATTTGAATGGGGTCTATATTCACTTTAACTTTTGATTTATCCATGTGAACATCTTTGGCTAAGAATAAAAGAAGCAACTGAATTGGCTGAGACATTGCATGAAAGGAAAAACTTGTTTCAAGTTTCCTCAAGTCTCAGGGAAAGTGTTTACAGACAAGAGTTACAAATAACTAGATTTTTCTTTTCTGCTTTCTGAGGTTGTTTCTTGTAAAAGCTCTAGTAGGCCACACATGATTAGCCTCTTTGGAGCTACTTCGTGTTTGAAGTAATAAAATTTTGTTTCTTTAAAATAGTTTGTAATGTGGGTTTTTGTTGCTGTTGTTGTTAAATCATTTTCAATGAGTAGATTGACATTTTAGCAGCGTTCAATTTCAGGTACTTGCACTATCGTTACCATGTTTTCTAACACATTTTCAAGTGAGATCCGCCACTGGAACTAAAAGGTATTGTAATGGTTAACAGGTATTGATTCCTAACTATACCAAGCACGTGCTATGGTTGTAATATATGTGTTACTAATTATATTCATGTGTTAATAATTCATTCCCTGCAACCCTGTGTGGCTGGTGATCATATTGCCTCAATTTTAAATGTTAGGAAATTGAGAAGCACAGTGATGGAGGGCCTTGCCCCAGGTTACCTTGCTCATGAGAGGTACTACCAGGACTTGAATGCAGGCAGGCTGGTGCTCAGAATAACTGCCCGATCTGGGCTGGCCCCTTAATTAGGGCCGGGACTGGGGCGAAGCCAGGGAGGTGTCTAGGACTCTCAGAGCCGTGCAGAAACCCAACCGTCAGTCCTACCATCACTAGCAACTGAGCAGAGATTATTGTTGTGGCCAAACAGAATTATAAGGTGAACATCAGTCACTGGGGTGGTGCACGCTGTCCCAGGAAGCCCCCAGTTATTTGTGCCACTATCCAACCTCGACAGATCTTGACTTGCAGGTAGGTACAGGGCAAAGTAGTGAAATTGGCACTTGCTTTTGAAATTTTACCTTATGAAACAAAGAACTTTCATCAAGTATCTATTCAGTGCTAACTAACTAATAAAAACCCAGAGAATGTTTGCTTTGTCCATTGTAACTGAAGATGGATGTGTTGTCTTTGATCGTTCCAAGTGAATTGTTTTGTTGTTCTTGAACGTAGTGCTTCCTGTTCATTTGGGACAGTCTTGACTGTCTGATCAGTGATGGTGAGGGAAACCACCTTGATGGAAGTTGGGTGGGAGGGGCATGGTGGGAAGGTATGTTTGAGGACACGTGCTGTCACCTGCATGAAGAGAACCCAGTCACTGCAACAAGGTGGTGGAAAATGCCTGTTGACCTGCTCCTTCCTCTGAAACACGACACAGAGCAGCATCTAAGCAGCTCAGTCATGTTGCCGTTCCTGTCCCTGAATGTCCTGTCTGGCAGCCAGTGACTTAAAGAGACTGCCAAGGACACGTGCTAATTGTCCAGTAGTTTGGTCAAGTCTCATCTCACACACAAGACCCTAGGGCCTGTGTTTATGGAATTAAAATCTCTGACTGAACCTAAGTTAATGAACAGTAAATGCTCTCCCTCCCTCTCTTAAAATTTGTATTCTGTTTCCTAGGAGGCAAGGAGAAATCTCTTTTGTGTTTATGCACTACCTGCTATTTCTTTTTATAATTCTCATGCTATAGTGATGGTTCTGGTTGAATCACTAAATAATAACGTAGGCCATGTCTGTTTTAAGGATTAGAATTCAGCGGCAGGTAAGTTTCTGCAATTTCACTGAAGACCCTTGAACCTTCAAGGGTGGCAGGAAGAGTTGCCAGCACTGTTTTACCTTTTGGGGGAGTTCTAGGTTTTCAATGAACTAAGCCCTAGCCTATTGGGGTGCTTTAGGCTTTGCCAATGTGACTTCCTTGATAGATTTTTCTCTGTGCATTTATTTAGGGTTTTGGATTTGGGGGAGATCAACTATCTCTCTACCACCTTCCTTTTCTAAATACTGGAATTGCATGCTATGTTTTACTTGGGTGCTGGTAGCGTGCTGACCGCGATGAGCAGGTATGTGGTGGAGGAGGGGGTCGGATATGTCAGCCCTTGTCCACAAGTAGAGGCATATCTTGAAAAGGGCTCATCTCTCCACATCTGCTACCCTTCAAAATGGGCTCCATCTTTTCTCCCTTTCTCAATATGTCCCCTCAACATTAGAGGTGGGAAAGACTTCCCACTTTGGGGACTGCATCTGTATGTTGTCCCAACATCTTGCAATTTAAGTAATTTTGGCTGTATTCTTTTTTCTTCATATGACTGAGACACATACTAAATTTTTCAGTACATTATCTTATTTGATCGGACATTAAGTCTTATTAAAAATCCAGTAAATATGTATTAAATATCAATTTTAGGTCAGATAGTGAGCCAAGCACTGGGAAATGCCACAATAAGCAAAACAGATGTCATCTTTGGCTTTATGGGCTATGGTCTAATGATAGTGTCTATAATGTTGATGCTGTTATTGTTCACACTTTACACATGAGAAAACAAAGGCTTAGAAAGTTAGTAACTTCTCCAAGGTCGCACAAATCAGATCCATCTGCTTAGAGAACCCATGCTCTGGCCCTGTTTTTTTGTTTAGTTTTGTTTTTTTGCCTTTTGGGGGCCCTGTGTCTCTGAGCTCAGAGACAGCCATCAGACCTCTGTGCTTCATTTCCGTGGCTCTGAGTCTTCTCGACTCAACATATAAACTTGTGAAAGTATCCCCTCACTTGGTATCTATTTTCTCTTTCCCTTTTATCTTTAAAAAAAATTTATTATTTCCTCTAGTTCCCTTCTACCCAACAGAAATCCATACAAATATGCTTTGTTCTTTACATTTTACACATTAAACATTTTAAATTGGTTGGGTGGTATATGTGCACAAGGGAGAAATTCGTGTGTGTGTGTGTGTGAGAGAGAGAGAGAGAGAGAGAGAGAGAGAGAGACAACAGTGAGGTACCAGAAAGCAAAGACATAATTCTGCGCACACACACACACACACACACACACACACACTCAGAGTAGAAATACTGCACACTTTAAACCCTGTTTGATTAAATGGGAATCTACTCCCAGTACATATGTAATTTATGCCATTATCACCTCTCCAGTGCTCACTGCTTTAATGCTCCCAGCTCCTTTAAAAAACTTTCCATGTTGTATTTTTTTGTTTTTGTTTTTACTTTCTTATGAAAAGAAAGAAGTTTTGCTGAGAAGAAATGATTACAAATCCCAAAAGGCTGATGTTCTGCGCTGAGCTCCAAGGTGTAAGGATTGAGTGGATTTTAAACTTGGCAAAATTTCTGACTTGGCAAGTGCTTCTATCCTTATTTATGACAGCTTGGAAACCTCCATTTTTTCAGGGCTTCTCAATGATGCTGCTGATTTTGTCTACCTTTTCTATTTTGCTGTGAATTATGAAATTACCATAGCAGAGTAAGGGTGTGTGTGTGTGTGTGTGTGTGTGTGTGTGTGTGTGTTGTGTGTGTGCTTTATTTTTTTTTTTGGTTATGAGCCATGGTTCACATATTTCACACAAGCAGTGTATTTCTCTTTTTCTGCCTTTCCACAAAATGACAATTGGACATGTTGAGGCTTAAGAGTGTTGGGAATGAGAACTGTGTGCTCTTCATTGTGGTCACAGAGGACTTCTTGGTGGGCAGTCCACTAAGAGACTGTATGGCTCATCCCAAAATGGCATTTTAACAGTTGGGATTCCAGAGCAAGACAAGTACCATAGAGAGTCTCACAGTTTTCCTTTGAGGTATGAATAGGTCACGTTTCAGGGGATCTCTGTGTCCATTTTTTAGTAGAAAATTGTCAAAATAGAGGAACTCTGAGAAGCTGTCGCCTCCTTCTTCTCTCTCCTCCCCTTCTTTCTTTTGCTTTTTCTCCTTCTCTTAACTCCATACCCAATTTCTTAAAGCCCATTTATTCTGAGTTCTTCTCATGAGTGTTGTTTTCTTTGGATTCATGTAACTGCACGAAGTTGGGAGCCTGCGATGTATTGGGTAGAGTAGGCAGATTTTGCTGAATACAGGCAGTAGGAATTTTCAAATGCAGAACATGTCCTCCGAGAAGCAGATGCCAAGATGGGATTAAAGCTGTGAGGATTTTAATCAGGAGAAGCTCTTGAGTAACAGGAAGTGGAGAAGGTGCCAGAGAAGATGGAAAGAGCAGGGCGATAATGCAGGTATGACCTTGGTGAATGAGAGGGAGGGAAGGGTAGGTCAAGTAGCCTAGGAGTAACACTGCTGGGGAGTCTCTGAGCCAAACTCAGCCTTCAGAGGAGTTCCTCGTCTCCCAAGATGGGTCTGCCTCAGTCCTACCACTGTTGGTGCTGGAGCAGTCTGTGGGGAGCACAAACTCAGTGCAAATGAGGGATGGATTTCAGAGAACAGATGGGTTTTAGGGTGTAGTTGAGGCCCTTGGTCAATGATGCTTCCTGCAGTGGAAATCTGCAACGTGCTCAGTAAGTATTATAGGAGCTACCTTGTCTGACCTCCACTTACCTGATGTACTGGATAACAACTGCCCCCAGCTCTCTGTACTCCACACTGACCCACCTGACAGTGACCGAACACTCCTGGTTGTATGGGTGTGTTCCAGTGCTCAAGGGAACCTCTGTGTCTTTAAATGACCTACTACCAGGTCCCTCCATTTTAAAGGGCTTCAACTATAATCATTCTTAAAAAACAAAAAAAGTACACAGGCTAAGCAAGTCAACATTTTGAAATGTTTAAAATGTCATTTTTGAGCCGTAGCCATTTTTTT
Source organism: Lyroderma lyra (assembly GCA_004026885.1). Taxonomy (NCBI): domain Eukaryota; kingdom Metazoa; phylum Chordata; class Mammalia; order Chiroptera; family Megadermatidae; genus Lyroderma; species Lyroderma lyra. The sequence continues at coordinate 115,333 of PVJL010004636.1, forward strand.
TATTTATGGCAACACAAAACAACATCTGAAACTAAGACCTGTTTTGGCTTTTCTCGCCTGCATACTGAAACCACAAGTGATTTTATTTCATTTCATTATGTGTTCCCTGTCAAACAAATTTCCTATCATGGTAGCACTCGTCATTGATTCATCTTCTCTGAGCAGAGTGTCTGTGGAAGTCTACGTCAGCCCCTTGCCAGGCCTGAGAAGGGAACTGGATTGGGGCAGCAGTGCAGCCTCTTACACAGTGATTCCCCCCTGCCCCCCAGCAGCCCTCAAACTAAATAGTTTAAAAAAAAATGATGCCTTATCCAGATTCAGCAGACTTTATTGAGTACTTTCTATGTGCTAGACCATAGACTGCCAACTCCAGTAACTACAGATGTCAGTGGGTAGTGGGTTGGTGGGGACTGCCCCCCAGGCCCCCTCACCCCCGTGTTGCTGTGCAGGAGTGTGGGCTCAGCATAGCTGGGTCTACTGATTTTTCAAGAGAAGGGGAGATCTGGGGTTTTGTGTGAAATTTCCCTGTTTTTAAATGTTGGCAAGGCCTGTCACATATTTTTAAAGTCTCTGTGAGCCAAATAAAACATGTCTTTTTGCCAGATTTTGCCTGTGACCCTCGTGCTGACTATGCTGCTCGCTGCTTTAAGATATGGTTCTTCTGCCACATCTTTGAGCAGATACGGGTCTTCGGTCAGGCTTCCTGGAAGCAGACGCTGTGATGAGGATTCACGTCTGAGTGATTTATTAGGGCAGCCTGGAGTCGGGGCAGTGAGGGATGCAGAACAGGGACGGGGATGCTCACAAGAGAATGATTTTAGACATAGTCTCCTGGAGGGGGAACTCCAGAGTGGAAGTTGCCTCCCAGAGATTTGAGTGTTGGACTTCCATATTGGTGGCTGAGGGTCCCCATAGGCAAACATGGGCTCCAGTAGCTCAAGGGCAGTCCTTCAGGAAAGAGACATGGGCACGGGCTGCTACAGAGGCAGGGCGCACAACCTCAGCATCAGTGGGCCCAGGGGACCCCAGCGCGGCCCACCTCCAGAGATCTGCGACTTTCCAAACCCACAGCTGATAAGAACCACAAGTCAAATCATCATTTGAACCCTGTTCATCTGACGTTGGTCCAGTTCAGTCCTTTGGATACTCTTTCCAGCTGCTTCTTAATGAGACCAGTGATGTGAGTTCAGATTACCTTAGACCCTGACTATTCGGTATGTTGTTCCCAGACCCTTAGATGGTCTCTTCTACAATTGCACAGAGATCGGGCCCCACAGAGAAGGTAAGGGCAGGTCAATAGGAGCTAGAAAGGTGCTCTGGAACCAGCAATGTTCTAGATGGCCCTGAGTGGGTGCACAGAACCTGCAGCAGCTTTCAGCTTTCAATATCCAATATGTGTTCCATGTTTGGGGTACTCTGTACCCCAATGCTGATTTCTGGTCCTATGAGACATGGCTGGTCTGATGCTGGTGAGGTAGAACTTTCTGGGGAAATAAGCCATGGCTTAAACATTCTGCACAATTCAAACGTAGAGGGTACTATTTCCTTCAGAGAATTTAAAACTATGCATCTATTTAATTTAAAGATGCATCCTCTAAACTCCCACCAGTTCCCCTTGAAGGAAGTCCATTATCAGGGAAAGAAGGCAGAAGCTGCAGCACCACCTGCTAACCAGACATGTCTGGAGTTTGAGGGTCATGGAAGCAAAAACAGTTCAGATATTTTTTTAAACTGAATCCACCTTGTCTGCCTGCCCAGCCCTCTGCTGTGGAAACATCTTGCCCATCCTGCCAAACCTCTGTGCTGGCCAGAACAGCTTCTGTGCCCTCTTCAATACCATGTCTTGCTCAATACCATGTCTTGCTCCCCGATATTTTTTAAACCTGCCCCATTTTCTCCAGTCGCACCACCCATGCCTTCCTGCAGGCCCTCTATGTTTGAGAGGGACAGACTTGCCTTCTCACTCCTCAACACACTTCTACCCCTGAGTTCATCATTTTCCTCCCATAATACAGACTTGACTTATACTCACACACCTCTGGCAATGTACACACCTAAATAGATCAAGTCCAAACTTCTCAAAAGGACTTTCAAACTCCAGAACATTCTCCCTCCAGCCTGACGTTTTAGCCATGACTTCATCACCCACCACCTTTGTTCCTCTTCTCCAAGCTGCTCACTCCACCTGGCTTGACCTTCTTCCTTCAACCATCTTGTACATTTTTCTGTCAGAATCCTGTCAGTTATTGATTGGGTGAACTTGGACTTGGCCCATAACTCTCCAAGTCCCAGATTTCTTTTCAGGAAAGCAAGAGTGGCAAATAACTGCATTGTGGGGTAACTGGGAGAATTAAATGGGAAAAGTATGGCATGGCAGTAGAATAGCACGTGAAATATTGTAGGTGCTCAGTAAGCTATAGCAGCATTGTGATGATTATCATTACTGTTGTCCTTTTCAAGGGCCAGCTCAATTCCCACCTTCCTCCTAGAAGTTTCCCACATAGACATGACACTTCCTTTCCTACACTTCATATTAGTTTTGTGCCATGTTGGATCATCTAGCCAAGAGAACCTGGGTCCTCTATTGTTGTGTTAACACATTCCCGCAGATGACTCATATATACAGTCAGAACCATGGAGAATCACAAGTTGAGAAGTATAAATTATTAAACAGCAAAGTAATCTACCCATTTCCTCAACATACATTTGAAAAATATCAGTTAATTGAAAAGTTATAATAGGTTTTCTTGTACACAGCATAACAGCCAAATGCCACGAAATCGTCTGGTCTCAGTGTCTGACTCAGCTGCAAATGTCCCGAAGTGAATGTGTTAAATTGAATTATTCCAAAGCACCAGACCACGTGCCATTCCTGTTAGACATACTCACAGTACTTACAAAGGAGCAAATGAAGTAGATATAATACTCAGTTGAGTTCCCTTTCTTTGAGATGTGAGAATGTTTTTGAATAATGCTGTGTGGGACCTCAAACTGAAAGGCTTGATCAGAAACAGGGAACCTCTGAGGTAAGGAAGATCAGTAAAATGTTAGGGTCCTGACTGCAGCCTGATCCTCCCTACGAACAGTACAGGCTAAGTCTTTTGGGAGAACTTCTTTGGTACGTGGATCAGGAATATTTTGATGTATTAGTTCCCTAGGGCGGCTGTAACAAATTACCACAAACTCAGTGGCTGAAAACCACAGAAATTTATTCCCTCACAGTTGTGGAGGCCAGAAGTATGACACGGAGGTGTTGACAGCGTTGGTTCCTTCCAGAGGATCTGAGGGAAAATCTGTTCCATGCCCCTCCTAGCTTGTGGTGGCTCCTGGCAGTTCTCGGCATTCCTTGTAGACATGTCGTACCATCCCTGCCAGTCTTCATATCACCTTTTCCTCACTGTGTCTGTGTGTCCTCCTCTTCTCATAAGAAAAATTGGACCCACCCTGAATCCAGCGTAATCTCATCCTAGGATCCTTAATTACACCTACAAAACTTTTTCTCCAAGTATCACCATTACTGGTTCCCAAGGTTAGAATTGGACATGTATTTTTTGAAGTTCATTATTGAACCCACTATACTTGAGAGGAGAGTTTATCTGAGAAATAGATAGCATAAAGGAATGCACATGGTGTAAGGGCCAAGCAGATCTAAGTTCAAATCCTTGTTTGGCCCATGATGTGGACTTATTCCATAACCATTCTGAGTCTCAGTTTTCCTTTCTGTAAAATGAGAATATATAATAGTTAAAAATGTATATGAGGTTGGACAGTGAATTTTGCAAACTCATCCTAGAAGAAGTGCATTGCTGAGTATCACTACAATCATCTTCAAAGTACTCCCCTTGGGAAGCTATGCATGGATGCCAGCGCCTAGTCCACCCTTCAAAAGAAATTTTAGAACTTTTTTCTGGGATTGCCATCAGAGCTGTCATTGTACCCAAAATCTGACAATTAAATTCACAAACTTGCTACCGTGCACTTACGTTGGCAGCACTGTACAAACAATTCGGTGAGGTGTCATAGCCTTGTCTGTGTCCCCCACTCCACTTTTACAAAAGACCTATATTAGTAACTGTTTTTGCTAAGAAGGAAATCTGAAGAAGACTTTTGCTTCTATGACAAAAGGCAAAAAGAGAAAATAGTTTTCAGTGTTTGTTTCGCAAAGAGGCAGTGTGTACCCTAAACAGTGACAATGGCACTGCTTTCGGTGTATGTTAGTGTTATGTCAGGTTTTATGTGTTATTTGGTATGATTTGGTAGATTATTTTGGGGGTCTGGGAATGCTCAAAAATATTTTCCATGATAACGGATCGCAGTTAGTTCTTTGCTTTACACCATGTCAGTTTATGAGAGGATTCATGGGAACACTCCACTATTGGACAGTGGGGAAACTTCTATTTTTATACAGCTTTCTGCCTGCAGGGTGAACGATGATCCCAAACCTTTAAAGGAAGCTCATTTGTTGGGCTATTGATAAAAAACCTAAAAGAATATTATTGCATTATCATTTCACTTCAAAGGCCTGCCTGCATATGTGGCCATTAGAGTGGGTTTTATGGACAATTCATGTCACAAAGCAACATGGTGTCCTAACCAATGAAAAGCTTACAGCACTGAGAAGGTGGGAACCTCAAATGCCTTTGCGGGCCAGGCAGATTACAGCCTGGGTGGTGGAGCCCCCTGGGGTATGTGGCCTTTTTTAAAGAAGAAGCTGCTGCTCCTTCATTCATGCAACCATTTATAGAGTACCTTCTCCATCCTGTTCTCCATGCTGAGGCCACAGGGTCAAACAAGGTGAACCCCTCGTCCTCATGGAGCTTCTGTCCTAGGAGCCCATCTCTAGTCGCCATATTGAAATCTAGCCCTATTGTTGCCAAATCATCTTCTATTCAAAACCAGAATTTTATGTGCATCTCCTGGTTTTCGAATGTTGGCAAAAATTACATTTTTAAAAGAACACCGGGCGGGCCAGACACAACTTGTCTCTTGATTCCATTTGGCCTGTAGGCTGTCAATTTGTAACTCTTGGAGTAGAATGTCATAACCTTTACCTTAAGGAGCATTTTTCCAATGTCTGATTTTAAGATAATTCTCATTTTTCCTGACCTTACTGGAAGTTGCTAATGGTCACCGCTTATTGTCTGTGTTTTCCCGGATTGAGTGGTTCTTCAGTCTTTTCAGGTGAGCCTACCTCCATCTATCAGCGTTTCCCCTCTAATTCCATTTCCAAATCTTGGATTACTTTTTCGTGTTCGCTCAAACTTCCAAAAAGGCTCTAAGCACTGTCATCTGGCCCTCAGCATTTCTTTTCTTGAGGGTCAGAATCTAACCCAAACTCTTGACTAACTGGCCCCATGGATTCGTCTGCTATTAAGCCTCCTTCCTGACTTTGCCATCCAATTTTCACAGCCTTTGAGTTGCACTGACTCCCAACCTTAGGTGTGATATTAATTTCTCTCTGAGGGATATGGGCTTAATAGATTTTTTTAATTAACATTTTGTAAAATTGGAACTGTCATGCTTCGTGGCAGACTGATACAAATGTCTATAATTATATTTTTGGTACTACATCTTGGAAATCGTCTAGAAATATTTGTTTTAACTCCTTCCTTAAATGTTCTGATTTATGGGCATGCCTCTTTATGCACACCTTTAGCAGGCCCAGTTGTCATGACAACCCAGTACATCATTTGTCAAGGAGCTATAACTTCATTCTATGTTGAAGCTAAAAATTTATCTTTCAAGATTTATTCTTATGAGAGGGAAATTTGGCATTTCCTTGGATCTGCTTCTTTGCCCTAATCCTGCTTGTCATTAGGGAAATTCAGGGTGCCGGGGAAGATTTCCTAGAGAATAAGACAAACTACCCACCTTCAGTTTCACCCCTCCAAAGATGAAGTCTCTTATCCATTCCAAAGAGAACTCAAATTGACTCATTAGTAAAAAAATACAAAAACAAAACAAACCAAAAACTCCCTGTGTCTCTAACTCAAAACAATTTTTTAAAATTTATTTTTATGGTTAGACGTATTGGGGTGACATCTGTTAGCAAGGATTACATAGGTTGCAAGCATACAATTCTACAGTGCATTGTCAACTTGTATCAATACAATTTTTGTTTTTTTTTTTTAATTGGAATGAAATTAAAAAAATTTTTTTTGGTTAGTAAAGTTCAAAGAAAGGGAAAAATGAAAATGTCTTTCAACCTTTTGGGAGAGCAGAAGAAGAATGAGATTTAGTTATTATATTTACTTGTGTGATCTACAGTTCAGGGATTGCAAACTCAGTGACTATTATAAGGGCCAGGCAATACACAAATTAGTGCAGTAGACTCCTGGGGACATGGCATACCCTATCTAAAGGGGATCATTTTGTTTCTGCCCACAGAAGGTGGACCATTTTGTAGTATTGTCTGTTTAATTTTGTTTTTTAAGAGAAGTCAGAAATCAGTATTTTCATATGAAATTTTCTAATGTTAAAATGTTGACAGATCATGTGTAGAATTTTTTTTAAACAATGTTATAGTTAAATAAAGCACATCTGAGTTCATTCCATGGACTTCCACATATAATTTCTGCTCCACAACAGCTTAGAATGGCTTTGTTTCCTCTATATTAAACAACTAAACCGATTTTGTTCTCAAGTCTTGGGATCTGATTTGTAAAATAATCTATTTCTGTTGGCCTCATACCCAACTTGCATGTTGGGTAGCTGTTGGGCTCTGGACCAAATATAATGGGACACTGTGATGGAAGGTTCATCTCAAAGACCCACACACACTCCTCTCTGACAGGCTAAGATAGATGGTGGGGTCCACCAGATGCCTTGTGAATTGTTCATAGATTTATGATGCTCTCTTTTTACCTTTGATGGATAGGGCAATTTAATCCTCTTCACTAAGCTCTCTATTTTCCTTTTGTATCGGGGACTTTTGGATGGCCATTGCCTTTCCATAAAAATAGCAAAGATCTCTTTGTTCCTCACTGAATTTGAGTTTGTTTTTTTTCCTCAACTATCAATTGGAGAAAATGCTAGTAATTCTTGGTAATATGCCATAAAAAACATCTGGGGGCAAAGCTGCTCTGTAGCTGTCATTGCTCCAGAGTAAGAGTGGTTTAAGGGACACAACTTTACAGTAGATACTCATTACCAGCCCACTTACAGTTAGATTTAAGACATTATGGGGTTTATGTAGAGATATGCTGAATATGGTAACACACAGTGGCTCTGGCAATAGGAGGAAGTTAGGAGCTGCTTGGTGCCATTCAGACCCATTGTCATGGGGTCTTTTTCAGATTTCCCAACACCTTCTCATGTTGCTTTTGACACTTTCCTGGCTTAAATCTTACCAAGAGTCCCTGCCAATTTCCAGTTACCTTCATGCTCTGTGCACAATGTCCTATACTGGAAGGTTATATACCACCTCATCTCATCTAAATCAGGCCGGCTTTTATGGAAGCTGTATGAATGCTGTTATCGCTTCCCATCTGTTGAGCACTCTGGGACTCCAAGAGCTAGGCTGTCCAGATGTACCATTTGAAACAGGACAGAAAACAATGGTACTGTCCCATTTCAAATGACACATATGGTCACCCTAATCATATTGTGCTAAATTCAAGATGTCTGTAGACCGACTGTATGTACTGTTTGAAACAGGACAGCACAGCTGTTTTCTGTCCCATCTCAAATGGTACCTCTGGTCAGCCTACCAAGAGCCCACCAATTACAGTTAACAAGAAGGATAATGGTAACATTATATAAAAACCATTACTTATACGCAGGATCAACTTCATGGGATCTGTGCTTTCACACAGGGCCCCCTGTAGAAGGTTTCTTGGTTTAATGATCTGCAGTTAACATTTTGAAATTTTTAATAAGTTATGAACAAGGGGTCTCCATTTCATTTAGCACTGGACACCTCAAAGTATGTAGCTGTTTCAGCTCAGAGTATAAAACACTGGCAAAATAGACTAAAAGCAGTGACTGCCTTGCCCAGGTAATAATTAACATTCCTTGCAGTGGCTATGGACTTAGTCTTCTGTCTTGGGTGAATGGTATTCCTTTGGCAGGGAAACCCATAACAACAGTTTATACATTCCTTCTTACTCTTCCAGGCATGTCTACCTTAAGAAAGACGGCAGTTCAATCACAGGCATTTTATCTGGGAGCATGAATTCACCTACATATATTTTTAAATGTAACTACATTACAGGGTGGCATTTAGTAGCCGTTGCCATTCATCTATCAGCAGTTATTGAGTACCTAACCCTGTTCAAGGCACCTTTTGTCACTTGCCCCATCATCATTATTAATCATCACAGCATATATTTTCAGTGTTAACCTGTGAATGATCCTGCACTGCAAGATGGAGTGCACTAAACTATTTTCTGTTGGTGAGACTAGGCCAGCTCTGAAAGCCAGCCACTGCTGCCTTTGGAACAGGGAATGTCTCCACATCAAAGAAGGGTGTGTCCATCAGGTGCTAGAACCATGCAGTAATGTTTCTGGCATTTGCACTATGAGACTCGGGCAGAGATAACATAAACCTACAAAAATCCAAAGATGACTCATTGGATTGGTTCAAAATCAAAGAAGCCTCTTTGTAATAGTCATGTAGTGAAAATGTGCAGTGCTGAAGATAGCCATGTGGGCAATGACCACCTAAGGCTGACCCAGGGAAGCCAGCTGATGAGACAGGATTCTGAAATCATGTATGTGGGAGTACTTTGAAAAATGAAATGTGTGAGATTAATGTAAGTCATTGTTCTTGTTATGGCTTAGAGAGAACTTGCTTGAGGCAGTTTCGGCATCTCCCCTGCAATACCAGCCAATCCTAATCTCATATGAAACTCAAAACAATTGACAAGATGAAACAGCTCCAAAAACGTAAGGAGGCCCTCATAGATGAGGTGTAAGACAGGATTTAATGGCTCTTGCCTGTTTCAAGACAGAACACTGGATCACATTGCATCTTGGGGCCATCTTTGAGCAGAAACCTCAGAGAAACAGCTCCTTACCATTTGAGCAAATGCTGTAGTTCTGCTCTTTGCCAAAACGTTTTGAGTAAGCCTTATGGTGGAAGTAAAATCGTTAAAATATGCTGACATATTTTGAACATTGTATTAAAAAAAACAACTACTTTTCAGATATTTAAGGCCAAACACATGGGTAGGAGGCAGAAAATCGCCTCTAGGTATACAGAAATGCCAATCAAGGGCAATTTTTCTTAAGGTCTGCCCTGCCCATCCCCCACCCTTGCCCCAGTTGGTTAGAAAATGGTGGTTACTTTCATTTTGATGGTCTTATCTGTGGGAAGTTGGCTGCAGAGAGCTGAAATAACTTGGATGGAGGGAGATTCTCTCAGACTGAACTAATTTGAGTGAAAGATTATCAAGAACCAACCTGGGAGCATGTGAGTTACTTGGAAGACAATGGGGTGAGCAAGAAAAGTCAGTGCCTTCAAGGTACTTGCATTCTAATTGAGAGAACAAACTAATCACACTACTATACTACACTAGAATGTAAAGTGCTTCTTTTCTAACATAATCTAGTATTATCATAGATTATACTGGACTGCTTTTTCTTTTTTTCTTTTTTAATCAAAAACCCCTGGAAACAAATGCTTTAGATTTAAGGATTTTTAAAAATTATGATTTTAAAAATACAATAAAGTTCCTATAGTGAATACCACTATCACCTCCAGTGGGACCTAGGGGAGCTCTTTGTAGTCACAATCAGAGATATTTCTGTAGTGAAACTGAAGACTAGTCATACTAACTGGAATAAGAAAAGTCTACAGATATCCAAATTGTTGTTCAGGTCAGGTATTAGTGCCAAATAAGTTTAAGTTTGAGTTTTTGGCATGTTTCAGATTTCAGAAGTACGGATAACGTTTTCAGATTCTGTAGTAAAGTATTATGTTGTATAATACAGTAGACTCTCCATTAGCCAGAACTAAAAAAAGTCATTTTGCCAGTTGCTTGAGAGTGCTGG